>WTSP01012415.1:0-23080 GCA_025331215.1 Actenoides lindsayi | reverse complement strand
TAAAACATGATAGTACAGATACTTCTAAGATGATGACTAGATTCACATTTCATTCGGAAATAATGAAAACCTGGAGATGGGGGAGTGGACAACAACACACTAAATTATTCCATACGAGAAAAAACTTTGACAAGTAACATTTAGTTCTTTACTTTACAATATGGAACATCAACACTGCTTATTATTTATGAAAAATGAAGTGAAAAATCAATAATCATCCTAATTCATTAAAATAATTTCAGGATATGGGTTGAGAGTTTTCTCAGAAAATTATACTCTTGAAGTCCTGAAGTATTAATATAAATGAACATCACCTGTTAGTATTCTAGCAAACTTAACTATTTCCCAGTGCCTGTTGTTCCACATATTAAAAAAACCACATATTAAAAAACCCCACAAAAATACTCCACAAAAAAAAACCCTGGAACTGACTTGTTTGTATTACTTGCTTTCTAGTGTATTTCTTAAATTATTACTCTTGATAAATACTTCTTATTCAAGATGTTTCCTCTGAAACACAAAAATTACTTAGTAATTATTTTGAAATCACTCCCCAATTTGATGTTTTTTTCTGAGCACTTAAATATATGGTGATCAGAAGTATTAGGCAAATATTTAAAATCCAGACACCGTGGCAATAAGTCTAAGAATATATATCGAGAAAAATAATTATAACCTTCGGTCTTTCTTTTTTTAAGAAGCATATTTTTATTCAACATTTTTAATTGCAACAATATGGTGATTTAAATGAAACAAAAAAACCACCCAAAAACAACTCCCTATTCCCCAGATATATATCTATTTTCCTAAGCCTATTTTCTTTAAAGATTATAGTCAATCAAATGAAAATAGGAGTAAATCTGCATGGCTTAAAAATATCTTGTGATGCTATTAAAGCAGATAACCAAAAATTCCATCATTAAAGTTTTTTAATAATAGAGAATAGAAAAGAAGTAATAAGAAAAACACTTTTAGCAACTTTATGCCCAATCCTTAATATTAAATCTGCCCTTAACATTAAATATGACCAATCCTTAATATTAAACTTCTGATAATTTTTTTACTAAAAAGGCATATGATTTTTAAAATTGAAATTCATAATTTTACTTTTCCATCCATACAATTTGGCTGCATGATTTGGTAGAAAAATCAATATATTCATTTGATGAAAAATGCATAGTTACACCCAGCAAACTGAGATGTATTCATAAAAGTTGTCTAGTATCTGAGTATACATATATTGATTTTATTTTACATTTTACAGCTATCTTTTGCCAATTAAGTTTCTCAGCTACAAAATTCCAGTCAATTACAGTATGGTTCGTTACTGGGAATACATATCCTCCTTAGGTTTTATACATAGATTTGGCCATTTGACAGCAATTACAAAACTACTTTCTTGCATATGAATTGTAGCCTCATTAAACCAGCCTGCAGGCAGCCACAGTAATGATGCTGGGTTAAGCAGCATTTTCTACATTCCCAAATGCTACTGCGTTCTTTCTTTTTTTGCTGATTTCATGCATTTTCTGCCAAGTTAAGCTACTGAGGCAATGCTGTGGGGGAAATTTTCATTGAAAATACATACTTTTCTAGATGTCTTATAGAAATGACTGATCAAATGTAATAAAATACCAGTTAATAGATTTTTTAGGTTACAGACCTTATTGATTATAGAACAAATGTGAATTTGCAATTAAAGTGAATGGATCAGTGAATACATTTTGGAGATTTTTTAATACTTTGTGTTGCATTTTTGATCCTGTGAATGTTTAAGTATAAAATCTCCTCAGTACCTTCAGATGTTGTTCTCTCTGGAGGTCTTGGAGACAGGTTACTTACCATAGAAGAGATGTTTTAAAGTCAGTAAAGAATGGTTAATATAATGCTAGTAAATTACAGCATTCTTTAGCACACTTTAAAAATTTGAATTAATGGAATAGGAGTTTAAATTACATCCTCAATATCTCTTTGACAGGCATAATTATTATGTAGCATACCTGTCATGTCTTTCTTGGTTTTTTTAAGGGCATTTACAAAAGCGCAATTCACAAGTAGCTTCTGTTTGTACTTTTGGAAAGCCAGCCTGTATTGCCAATACTTCAGCCAGAAGACTGAGGGTAGTGATTCTTCCTCTGTATCCAGCATGTGTTCACATCTAAATGTGTTGAACATGCCCATGTTTGGATGTATCTGATTGTTAGTACCTCTTATGAAATGGTTGCTCCCATTTGTCTGTTTATAATCACATCGTACTGTTTAGCATATTCTTCATGCCAATTAACAATGTGCTGTTAATTCAGAATGAAATGTGGGCATGTGAAGAACAATTTATTTTCTAGCAAAGGCTGCATGCAGAAGTGAAGGAAAACAAGATTTATTCTCTATTTCCTGCCAGCAGATGATGTCTGGCCCCTTTTCCTGGGAAGCAGGACTCCAGTATGCATAGGGTTACTTTGGAGGACAAGCGGATGGATCCTCTTCTCCTCCTTTTCCCTAGATTTTATTGTTGATCCAATGTTGTATTGCATGGAATATCCCTTTGGTCACTTTGGGTCAGATGTCCTGGTTATATCCCCTCCCAACATCTTGTCCATCCCATCCTACTGATGGCCAGGAGACGTTGGAAAAAAAAAATCAGCCTTGGTGCTCTGTGAGCCCTGCTCAGCAGTAGCCATAACACAAGTGTGTTATTAACACGTTTCTAGCTCTCAACACAAAACACAGCACTGTGAGGGCTGCTTTGGTGAAAATTAACTCCATCTCAATCAGACCCAATACAACACATAGATTACTTTTTATTTTCATCTGCCTGTGTATATACATTCTTGCTGTGGAAAAAGAGATGAAGGTTTTATAATTTTTTTTTACCCCTAATCTTTATACTTGCTTTATTTAAGCATATTGAAAATAAATATAAATGTTCTTTGAGATAAAAACTGTGTCTTTCTGCTTACTTGCTGTTTTTCTTTGTTGCTGGCTTCTCCGTCAGATCCTATTAAAGCCATATTTTCAGATAGCATTAATGTATTCAGACCAATGTCAACAATCAATGTGGATCAGTATCACATTTTCTGTCTCTGGTACAAACAGACAATAAACAATGTAGGTGTCAGATTGTCACGTCCTGAACACAGTTTCGATTCTTCTTGGTATAGATTCTCTAGACATAATCATGAATCTTCAATGAGTGCTGGAAATTATTTTTGAAGCCTGTCTTGTATGCTATACTGAATGGAACACAGGAGACACATTACAGTTCTGACAACATCTGGTCCTTCAGAAATAATTTCCAGTTTCCAGTCTAGAAACATGACAGACAATTCCTATTCTTTGGAAGAACTTGGTTTTGGATTTTTTATTTCCTTTTTAAGATTTTTGTTTGTTTGTTTTTGTTTTTGTTTGTTTGTTTGGTTTGTTTCTTTGTTTGTTTTTGGGAGGCGGGGGCTGCCCATAATCCTCCTTTGACCGTTTAAGATGTTCCCTTGTTTACCCGATTTTACTCTGCAGTTTAATGCTGCAATTTGAATGTAATTGACTAAGGTTTCCTCTGAATCACTGCCCTTTTTCCTCCATGTAAACAATGTGGTTATAAGCACATAAGGTATTTCCACATTTAGAAACTAAAAAAACCAAACCAAACCGAAAACCCCAAACTAATTGTTTGCAATTATGTTCAGCACAGTAATAAACAAGACATCCACCTAGAAAAAGACTTCACTTTTTCCTTACATTCCTTTTGTTGCTGATATTTTTTTTTTCTGACTTTGATCAGCCACCCATGAATACTAGCTATTTATTCAGAATTATTCAGAAATCCCTTTGATTCTCAGCTTCAGTATCCGGTGATTTTTTTTTACAGTAAAAGAGCAATTGAAAATAAAAATTTTAATTAAAATTTCAATTTTTTTATTAAAAATGAGCTTCACTTTTATATTTTTGTACTACTTAAAATTACTGCTATGTTGGGATACTATACCACAGAATCAAAAAAAGTAACCCTTACTGCAATTTATAAGGAAAAATTTAGGATTCTGATAATGGACATAACTTTTCAGCCAAGATAACACTTCATCTGTATCCAGCAAGGCCAAGAACAGGAAAAGGTAACTCACCAAGATAATGTGTGAAAGGGATGCTTACTGATTCAGTTATTCACAGAATCACAGAATGCCTGAGGTTGGAAGGGACCTCTGGAGGTCATCTGACCCCACATCTTTGCTCAAGCAGGGCCACCTAGAACAGATTGCCCAGAACCAGGTCCAGATAGCTTTTCAGCATCTCCAAGGATGGAGATTCCACATACACTCTGGGCAGCCTTTTCCAATGCTCCAGTGCTTGGTCACCCTCACAGAAAAGTGTTTTCCGATAGTCCTGGTTTGAACTAAAACAGAACTAACCTGTTCAGTGATTTTACTTTTAAGATCAGTTTGTTCTGAATAACTGCACTTTCTGAAGTTAATGGCAGATTTTTGCAGGCTGTGTCTTTTTCTAGCAGTGTTAATGCTTGATGTTTGCAGTTAGTACCAAGGATTGATATGCAGAAAGGTTCTTGCTTTTACCTGCTCCTGTGCAGACCAAGACCATTGCTAAATATTGTGTACCACATGGGTGTGCTGCAAAGCAGGAGGTCACATCAGTAGGGAGAAGCAGACAGGACAGGTGACCCTAAACTTACCAACAAGGCATTCTGTTCCTTATAAGTCATATTCAGTTAATGCTGAGGGAACACGAGGATTAAGCTCTCTTCTTCAATGGGCAGTGTCCAACGAGGACTCTGTTCATTATGTCTTCAATCCCAATTTATTCATTCCTGAATCCATTTCCAGAATCCATCTTCTGTATACATTGATTGGTATTTATATACCTTGAGTCTTCTCTTCTCCAAGCTGAATATTCCAAACTCTCTCAGCTTTTCCCCATAGTAAAGAAAATCTAATCTCTTAAATATCTTAATGGTCTTTCATGGGCTTCTCTCCAGTATGTCCATGTCTCTCTAGTACTGAGGAAACCAGGTCTGGACACTGTGTTCCAGATACGGCCTCACCAGTGCTGAATAGAGGGACAAGATCACTTCCTTTGACCTGCTGGCATCACTCCTCCCAGTGATACCATAACATAGCACAGGATACCATTACTTTTTTTTGCTGCAAGACTGACATTGTTGAGCTAATTGGCTCATGCTCTACTTGATGTCTAATGTGACTTTCAGGTCCTTCTTTGCAAAGCTGCTTTCCAACTGGGTGGCCTTCTGGATATATTGGTGAATGTTTTTTCTTCTCAGCTGTATGACATTACATTTCTTCTTTTTGAATTTCACAAGGTTCCTGTTAGCCAATTTCTCCATCCCTTGCACCTGTGCTTCCCTCCTTCAGATGCATTCAAGGACCTTCACATTCTTCTTAAATTTAATTGTGGGACCCAGAACTTCATGAAGTACACAAGGATAGGTTGCATGAACACTGAATGCAGCAGGATGATCATATCTTTTGATCAGCTATTTACACTGTGTTTGATGCACCCCAGGATAAGGTTTGTCCTCTTGTCTGCCAAGGCATACTGCTAACTCATATTAAACTTGCTGTCAACCAGCACCCTCAGGTCCCTTTCTTCAGGGCTGCTCTCCCAGTTTATACTTGTACCCAGTTTTACTCCACCCTAGGCGTAGAATCCAGCATTTGTTCTTGTTAGTTGTAATCCCATTAATCATTGCCCAATGCTCCAATCTCTCTCAATCTCTCTGCAAGACTTCCCATCCCTCAAGAAAGTCAACAGCACCTCCCACTTCTTGCTATCATCAGCAACATTGCTAATGGTACCTTCAACTGCTGCATCTGGATCATTAATAAATATATTGAACAGAACTGACCCTAGAACAGAACCCTGAGGAACAGTAATGCAACACTATTGCATATAGTATATCCAACAGTAATGCCTATGCTATTAATAAATGCAAATGTATTATAATTACGTACATAGTTGTAAGGCATTAAGTGCACAAAGTTTAAGAAAAACATGATAGTGGAAGAGTGAGAAGAAAACCAGAATGCAAAGAGATTAAGATGTTAGTACTAGAAATGGTGTAGTAGAATATTAAACAAAAAAGGATACTCTGACTAACGAGTTCTTTTTAATGAGAATTTAGAAGTGTTTGTAATAATTCCTGGGAACAGGATGCTAAATAACTCATTGGAATATGAAAATTACCATAGCATTTACAAGATAAAATCTGTGTAATACATGAAGTTTTCATTCCTTTTAAATTTATAACCTCCAGAAAACTTTCCAGTAGACATGTGAACCCCTTAGTGTAAAACATAATCTTATTTAACCCTTAGAAGATCATAAATACCTATTCTCACATACATTGTACATTAAGTAATCCAAATGCTCTAGAAATGTGCTTTAAGAAAGAAAACGCAGAAAACAGTAAGAATTAGAATTATTAAATTATTTTCTAGTAATTATGCACCTTCTTTAGAAATGTATTGCATCTAAATATCGTTCTGATTTTCAACTTCTATATATAAACATGGTGTCCTTAATGTTGGTTGGTGGGTTTTTTTGCTAAAATCCTGTTCACTAATACTTTATTTCCCAAATAAAATTGCTAAAGTAAACTCATTTTGAGAAAAAGTGCATTACATTTTAATTTGAGGTTCCAATCATAGCATGCAGCACTGGGAACATTCATTGTTAAGTAATGCTTAAGGGTTGAAATTTATTTTCTTTTACGAAATTATCTTCATGAAAATTATCACTATAATCCAAAACCTTAATTGTCTGGTTTTAGTGGTGGTTTTTTTGTTGTTGTTTGTGTTGGTTTTGGGTTTTTTGATTGTTTTGGTTTGGTTTTGTTTTGTTCTTGTTGTTTTGTTGGTTTGGTTTGGTTTGTTTTTTTTCTTATCCATATGGCAATTATTAGAAATTAAAAGCAGCACTTAAACTTGCCTAATACAAGTGTATGTATACAAACAAATCAGTACTTAAGATACATAATTGAGTAAAGGGCTGCAAATAGATTACTGAATAGCAGGACAACAGCTTGATCGATTTTTTTAATCCATGCATATATCAATTGGTCTTTCTTTTTTATCTGCAAATACTTTTTGTAACTCAGCAGTATAAATGTGATTAAAGTATCAGGGAAATGTTGAAATTAATGAGAAATTTACTTGGTATTGTGAAAAGTAAATTATGCATCTTTATATAAACCAAATATAAATTTATTGCACTCTTAATTAATAAGAGAACATTTAAAAACAGCAACAATGACAACAAATTAAAAAGAGTGCAATTAGCAAAAGATCAGTAGAATTAAGTTTATTATTCTTAAAAACAGTGATATAAAAGTAATAGATATATTTTTTTCATAAACAAAAGATAAAATATTATAGCACATATAAGAAAACAAAGCAGGGTAGAGGTAGCATATTAAGAAATGGGCAGAAAGAATGTACTCTTTTTCATGCAACCTGTTCTCTTTATTTAGTTTCAGGAATGTTGTTTTCATTACCTCATGGTGCAGACATCACCCCAAAAAGGTGAATTAAGCTAGAGCTCTAAAATGTGCCTGTATCTCTGTGTGCATGCATGCAAATATATAAAGATAGTATATAGTCCCTTCCTTTTTTTTAAAACCTTGGTAAGCATACAGAGTAAACAATCCAGATGAAACAGTTAATGTTTACTAAATTTATAAACAACAGAAAGCAGGGCCTTTTGAACATAAACTTAAGGAAATCAAAGGCCAGTAGGAAAAAAAAAAAGTTCTTCATACTCTTTATATATTCATAATATAATGCTTCATAAATCTTTCAACAATGGAAGAGTTTGTTCACTGTTGCAGATTAATTTGGGGTGAGAAAGAGAAAAATAAAAATATAATATATATATATACCAGGATAGTGTACTGGTTTGGGATGGATAGGGTTAGTTTTCTTAGCAGTAGTTTGTATGGTGATATGTTTTGGATTTGTGCTGGAAACACAGCAATGTTTTAGCTATTGATGAGCAGTGCTCACACAGAGTCTAGGCCTTTTCTGCTTCTCACACTACTCCACCAGTGAGTGTACAAGAAGCTGGGAAGGGACACAGCAGGGACAGATGACCCCCAACTGACCAAAGGGATATCCCATATCATATGACCATGCTCAGTGTATAAGCTGAGGGAAGAAAGAAGTGGGAGGTGATATAAGATCAGAGGATTTTGTATTTTGTTGGTAGTCAGAGCCAGATATATGAACAGTTAAACTTGTAGAGCTTGTACAGGATTGATAGTCTGTATGTAAGACATCAAACAACAGCAATAACACCAGGGCCCAGGAACAAAGGGACATTTGACTATCCCTATCAGAATCTTTCCATGTCTTTTCCATGTATTATGCCAACTGCCTTCATTGTAATACTAAAAACCATGCCCACAGGTCAGAAAGACCCTTGCTCAGGTGAAGACCCTTCACCTGAGCATGTGCTATAGGAAGTAGAATGACACAGCAGATATTATAATGATATGTAAATATGTGACCAATGATTGTACAGGGGATGGTCCTGCTGTGTAATTTTTGTGTATAAATATAGCATGAATAGTCCTGCTGGGTGTGCTTGGTTCGTGGAAAACCACGGAGCACCCAGGCTTGCATAATTCTGAAATAAGCAATGTCTCTCCTGAGCATCTGAGAATTGGTTTGTTCACACACGCTTTTCAGACAGCAGAGGAGCACTCAGAATGATGCTGTTTGTCTTCCCAAGTCATCATTACATGTCATGGAGCCCTATTTTCCTGGACATGTCTGAACACCTGCCTGCCAATGGGAAGTAGTAATGAATTCCTTGTTTTGCTTTGCTTGTGTTCCCAACTTTTACTTTATCTATTAAGCTGTCTTTATCTCAGCCCATAAGTTTTCTCAGTTTTACCCTCCTGATTTACTCCCCCATTCCATGGGGGGGTGGAGGGGGAAGTGAGCAAGTGGTTGTATGGGGCTTAGCTGGGTTTAATCCACAATAGATGGTCAGCTTGTTTAATGTTTTTTTTTTTTTTAAACTCGCTTGACTCTAAAATAATTTCTCTGAGATCAGGTGACTGAAACAGGAAAGAGCAGATGGCAGGAGTATGAACAGATCATAGATAACTCACTAAGTACTACCTCAGAATTCCATTTCTGCAGCTTCCATTATCCAACACCTTTAGTTATTACCAGTGGAACAAGGTTCTTTCACCCTACATAACAGCAAAAACATTAAAAAGAGTAAAAAATGAGTACCAAAAGTATCTGCCATTTTTAAGCTCTGTTGTACAGGGTGGTGACTCACCATTCTCACAATGAACTTTCTTGTATCTAATCTAAACCTACCCTCTTTCAGTTTAAATCTGTTACCCCTTGACATATCACCTTCTAAAAAATATAGTAATAATTTTGCAGGGTATAAACAAATGAGGACTTTGAAGATCTTGCGAACCATTTTGGCAACATATGAAAATGACATCCTCAGATTTCCATAGAACTTGTCATTAAAGACAAATGCAGATGGTGTTCTTACTTTTGAATCCCCTTTCCATCTGGGGCATGTATGTATGCAAATAACTGAACTAATTTTCTATAAGAGGATTCTGTTCAAGTGCAAAATCTCAGCTAACCTGCTTTCAGTGTAAATGGAACTTTTTATGAGTGCATTTGCCTAGACAATTGCTCTTTCATTAAAACAGTTTGAATTCAAGGACTATGAATTCCATTTACCAGATGGAAGAAGTATTGCCTTAAAATTATTGCATTAGGAGAGTACTTTGTCCTAGACAAAATTTCACTATAACACATTTAATAGTTGTTCATTTCTGAAGACAATCAGCCTGTCAGAAAAGAGCAGTTTTATTTGTTCTTATCATATTCAGTTACTGACAATAACCTTAGAAAAAAAGTGCCTGTGTGAAGAGGAAGGGATATTTGAATTAATACCTTTTAGTATATTATTAAACTAAAGGCAATATTAGGTTTGACTTTCATCATGGTATGCAGTGAGAAAGCAAAAAATATCTGTCTTCAGACATCATTGGAGCAACATCATACATATTTTTTTAATACATAACAACATATTCAAAGAATCGGAAAAGTCTTCAGGAGGAGCCACAATTTTTCTGTTTCCCTAAGAACTGTCTGTTTGTTCAACTACCAGACAATTTATTACATTATTTTTTACTCCACTACTGGATAATTTACTCAATTTCCTATTTACTTTCATATAGCAACTGCTTATAGATTAGACTAGCAAAAACACACAGTAAATCTGCTATCATGCTAGAATATTCCAGTTTTCATAATAAGCAGAGTAGATCTGGAAAATATTTTGACTCAGTTCTAGGGAAGCCAGAAGATAGTGTAGTCACAAAGTAGTAGGTAACAGACTTACCAGCTTAAGTCAAGTGAATTCCTATCACAGAGGCATGTAATGCTAATTTCAACAACTTTTATAAATAATATTATTTTAAATGTATTTTAATATATTTTGAATATATTTTTATTTTAAATCACAGAATGTCTGGAGCTGGAAGTGTCCTCAAAAGATCATATAGTCCAGCACCCCTGCCAGTGCAGGATGACCTAGATCAGGTCACACACGAACATGTCCACATGGGTTTTAAATGACTCAACAGTTTTGAATGACTCCACAACCTCCCTGGGCAGACTGTTCCAGTGTTCTGTCACCATCGCCATGAAAAAGTTTCTCCTTACATTTACATAGAACCTCCTATGTTCCAGCTTAAAAATATTTATTGTGCATTTATATGTATATTATTATGTATCTATATGTACACAAATTATACATTTAGAAGAGAAGGAAAATATTTATTTTTCTCAGGAAAATAGCACCTGTATTTACAAAACTGCCTTCTAAGAAATTGTCTTTTATATTCTGAAAGTGCATAAGCTATAAGCACACTTTATTTCAGTGTCTATTTTGGGGATTTTTTCTGTACAAAATAAAATATACTATCATTTTTAAATATTACATTTTGATAAGCCTTTACCTTCTTTTCTTCCTTCCATATCTTTTTCCATTCAATTTACACTATCTTTTTGAAACTTTCAGTCTGAGGTCCCCCTTTTATTACCATCTGGAGATAGTTTAGCTGATAATGCAAAAATCTTTTAAACTGGCATCTTTTCCCATCATTTTAATATTTCAAGAATTATTTAATCAGCTTTATATTGCAAGAATTTTAAACTGAATGAATGAACTACATTTAGTTCAATGCTGTATCATATATAGATATAATATTTGAATATGAATTGCAAACCAAGGAACTGCAATTGATTAGGAAGACTACTGTGGGACTTCAGCATATGACGTGTGTAAGTCACTGGTAAATCTTCCACAGGCCTCCATTATTTATATGATAGCTCCACATATGGGCAGAAGAAACACAAAAAGGAAGTCTTCAAAATCTCACCACTAATGAAACAATGGTTTCAGCAAGGTTTGTGAATCAATGCAATTATATACACAAACTGCAAAAAGGACACAAAACACAGAATCACCTTTACAATATCCTGGAGCAATAGACTACAAGCAGAAAAAGTAACTTGCAGACACGTCCAACTGTGGTCTTAAATCAAGTCTTCCAATTAGATAAATCTATGTGTCATACACTATATGAAATACAGAACTTTCTCATCTATTAAAAGTTCTATTATTATCTCTAAAGTTGAACATTGTATATCAATAATATAGTTCCATATTTGATTCATATTCTGCAGAATAAAAGCATGGAATGTAATGTTACATTGTTTTGTTTTCTGTGATTTCAGCTGTTTTCAGCAATGCATAATGTTTCCTTATGTTACATAGATTTGTGTTGCTTATTTAACTGTTACAAATCTTGCAAAACTGCACACTATGTTCTCAGTTGCCTAAGTACAACCTTGTGTCCTTCTCAATAATCTGTGAAATGCAGCCTGTAAAAGTTAAAGTGCACATAATGTTTATAGACATACCTGACAATGTGAAACAGTCAAGATTTACAGACTTAAGCTTCTCAGATTGTATTGTTGTGGAAACACAGTGTTTATGCCAATACATTGTTTATTACATCTTATAAAAAATCAGGTTCTTTAATAGATGTAATTTATGAATAGTTAAATTAGAAGACATTCTTTTCTCTTTCACTGATCTTCAAGTTGACAGTGTCCTCTGAAAGCTTTTTTTTTTATCTTGAATTAAAGTTTTATATTTGTATTTATATTTATTAATGTTTATTGTATATTTATATAATTTTATTTTATTTATTATAACAATGAGCATTTTGCCTACAGTGCTTCAGAATGGCATCTTTGTTCCAGAATCTATCCACAGGTATTCAATGTAGCACAAAACAAAAAGAAAACCCAAACCCAAAGAAAACCACACTAACCAAACAAAACCCCTTAACTGAACAACAGAAGATGTGCCATTGTGGAAAAGACTGAAATAAATTGTAAATTATCTTTCTTCAACATTTACCTTTTCTGTCTCTCACCTATTCCTCTAACTTCTTGCCGTTGTTTACATGAAAACCACAGTTAGAGCAGGTTACTCCTGGAGATTGTTCTATCTCTGTCCTTGAAGATGTTCAAGATCTGACTGAATTCAGACTTGAGCAATGATTCCCGATCTCAGAGCTATTCCTGCTTAAAGTGGGAGCTTGCACTAGAGGCCTCACAAGGTCCCTTCCCACCTTAGTGTCTCTATGGTTCTGGAGTTGTATAATTTCTTGAGCCAGTCTCATCATGATTGTGGTGAGAACCTGAAGGAGCTGATGTCTTGAAACTCTCTTCCCTTTCTCCAGTCCCTTTCCCTACTTCACTTACCATTTTCCTATTAAGGGAGAATTTGAACTGTTGCTCATAGGATAATCCCAAGAAGACTGAGAATTTCATATTAGAGGTTTGCCCTAACCCAACATTAAAAAGGCCAAACCTAAACTATCTTCTCACTTCTAAACATCATATCTTTCTAGATAAGTTCTTCGGCAAATGTAGAAACCTGTGCACACAAGGATAAGTTACACAGCATATTAGAAATTCTGCTTCTGTGTTGGTTTATGGATTTTCTACTGTGAATTGTTCTATCAGCTTGTACTTTGGATAGAAATGAAAAGGAGAACAGAATAGATGATGATAAGTTTCAAAGAATATTGTGAAAATGAAATTGTCTATGTTGTTACTATGCCAACACCCAACAGAAATCAAAATGTGGAGAGGTTATTGGCGCAACACCTCTAATTTTCTCATCTATATAAAAGCTTGAACACTTGTTTTGCCAGTATTTCAGTAATTTCAGATTTCTTGACAGCTGTCAGTGCACAAGATACTGTAAGATAACACTGTGGGTGGACCACTAGGAGGTTATTCACTTAATGTAAATGTCTTGCCATCATTCAATTACAGACTTTAGCTACTTGGGGAGCATCTTCTGATTCTCTGTTTGCTAAACTAATGTCATAGGCACTGTGAGTTTATTAGCTGAATACCTTAAGCTGTCTGTTCATGTGAAGGGCAGCCTTTTGTGAGAATTCTGGATGAACAACAATCATCTGTGATTTAACAGTTCAGTCAATCTAGTATTCTCAGTTACCATTAAGGTAGAGTCCTGTGTTATAGCACTGCCTAGCTGGCAGAGCTTAGGGCACTTACTGACTTCCCAGTTGTTTTGAGGTATGTGTAGTTCATTAGCTTTTAATCAAACAAGCATTTTTGTTTTGAGGAAAGCTGATTATGCACATTGTATTGTTCTTGATTTTGAAAGGATAATGCTAACTTTGATTTTGCCAGCTGTTCCTTCCCTCTCAAGCTGAAGATAGGAGGGAATTGCACGGAAACAAATAATGTGTACTTTTGGACAACTGTCATAACCCTACAGTATTTATGGTTTTACATGTGAACTTTTTCAGGTATCTAGAACTTTTTTTCTTTTTTTTTTTTTTTTTTTTTTCAAATAAAATGAGTTAAATTTTTCTTATATTCAAGCCTTTAACTGAGCAAACTTATTTCATGTATCAGGTATCCATTAGGCATTGGTAAGGAATTAAATTAAATGAAAAAAAAAAGCCAACTTTTTTATTTTCATTATTAATACCTTCATTAATGAATTATTTTCCACTCATACAGCTGCTAGATTTCAGAGATATAAGATGTAATCTAGGACAAAACAGAACAAGAATCTCTGTCGAGCATTCTTGTAAGATGCTATACTGGAGAGCTGTTTGTGAGGAACTAATCTTTAAAAAGTCACTGAACCTGGATGCTGAGCTGGCAAGAACAGTATCAGTGAGGGTCTACTGAGCCTCATCTAAAGCTTATCTGACTGATGTCACAGCACAGACCCATGTGTGAAACTCTGTGTGAACTGTTCAGTCCCTCAGATTTTTCAGACTGATGCCTAGTTAAAATTGGCTGTCTTTATGTTAATTTGTCTTACATAGGATAATGAACTTCATGCTGAGAGGAAAGGAAGAGTGCCAGGAATGTTAACAGCTATGGATCTTTCATTTTTAAGACAAACAAGTTAAAAGCCATGCAATGTGAAGCAATCTGCTGAGTGGTTTTGAACGCCCTTGGTTAGAGGGTATAACCATGATTAAAACAAAGCAAGAATCAAATATTTTTGAAAAAATGCTTCTACCTTTTGTTTGATGCCAAGGTGAAGGTTAAGAACATTATTTTTGTGAATATGAATATTTAACCAGACATTGAGGAAAGAGAGAAAGCAGCTATATCTTAGCCTATTTCTAAACCTTTGCATGTATTAACATATATGCACATATTTAAATATCAAACTCATTATTCCTGTCTGTTTCACCTAACAATCACTGACCTGCTTGGATGTAGCTATAACCAAGCATGAACAATGTAATTATACAGAACCCTACTCTCAGAGTTGTTCCAGACTGTGCTACATAGCCTCAAGTTTGCCTAATGTTATCATACTACGCTTTGGCTTGAAACTGGCTTTTCCTCTGATGCGCTGGTCAAAGACAGAGTTGAAGCCTATGACCCTTGGTTATGAGAATTCATAAACTCATGCTGTGGTCTTTCCAAACCTCTAGGATTTGCAGCCTTCCTTCCTTCCTGCATAATTTTTAATACAAATGTCCCTCAAAGCTACACTTCCAGAGCTCTCTTGAAAGTTTCTGCTTTCTCTCAGACATTAGAAGTGGCTGGTCTTCTAATACTAAAGCATGATCTCTCCTTAATGCCTCACTCCAATAAATTGGAATGCACTATAAGTTTATAATTTCTACACACTCCTTAGGTAACCATAGATGGCAACAAGAGACTGTCATGAAATGAACTGAACTGAAAATTATTTTACATCTGAATATGTTAATTTGTAACTGGATATAATTTAAATGTTACCTTCTATCCATTTTGCAATACATATATGCAAAAGTGTTTCTGCACAAAATGAAATTACTTTTTGGCAGTTTGAAAATTTGTAGGCTTTGTCCATAGAAGAAGCTTGCAACACACATAGAATAAGCTTTCATTATGTAATAAAATATTTTGCAAATTCCCAGCTCCTTATTAAATAATAAACCCCAAATTTGTCTTAATTTGAAGTTTGTCCTTTTTTTTCTAGTATCAGCTAATCATTCAGAAAATTTCAACTACAACTAATTGAAAAAATAAACAAACCATTTTTGATTGGCCTTGACACACTATTTTAACCTTCTATTCTGATGTGAACAGTACAAAATTAATGAATCAGACAATGCAGATATAATAAAATTTATTGCAATACATGTGAATGTTATTTACAGAACTACTTTTCACTTTAAAAAACCCAAAACTTACTAGTTGGCTGTAATGTGTTAATTCAACAATCTTGTTCAGTTGATACTGAAATTAAGAGACCAAAATTTTTTCTTTTAACAGTCTTGAAAAGAAACTACCCTCATCTTTGGACATTATGTTCATACTTGTTTTAGACATAAATTCCTTTTTTCCCCTTTCTTTCATGGACTGAGAAGTTAAAAAGTTAAAAACATCATGAAATGGCCCATTAAAATACATTGTAATTGCTGTGTTTGAAGTTTAGAAAAACAAACGTAACAATGGCAACCAAAAATCCCAGACTGTATTTTAATAATGATATTAAAGAACAGAAAGTTAAAAAAAGAAGAGATCTCAAATGAATAATGTGTTAGTGAAAAATTCCAAATCTTTCCCCTGCTTCTATGCTAAAGGTAGATAAATTGATAGAAGTTGATTGATTTGCTGGTTGGTTAGTTGGTTGGGGTTTTTTAAGACTAAGAACTTGGATGATATTGGATTTTGGATGACAGTGTTGCCTCTGCTGCTTATTCAGAGGAAAATGTACAGGATGAGTAAAAACCACAAATCTCACTATGTGCATGAATGCCTACATTAAAGTACAATTAGTATGTATGAGAATATGGACTTAACTTGAATGTGATTTCAGACTGCCAAAGAACATGAGAAACCCAGGCTGTGATTTGCTCATAATAAGGTAAACAGAAAATCCAGATATACCCTTTCTTGCCTGATAATGACTGAAGCAACAAAGTGACATAAAGTAATTTGAACAACAGAAACTCCTTATCACTGAAGAGATCAGTCGATGATGATTAACTCCTACAATGTAAAATATGTAAGATCTGACAGACCTCAAAAGGGATATTACTGGTTAGGCAAATGGTCAACACAGATAATTTCTTGTCTTCTAAGTAAAATAGATGCAAAGCTGCAAAGTTAGTAAATTTTGTTTTGGTTATGGTTTTTTGTTTTTGTTTTTTTTTTTTTTTGGTTGTTTTTTTGTGGTTGTTTTTGTTGTTCTTGTTTTTGGTTTTTTTGCAAAATCAGTAGAAAGAATTAGTAGCAAATTGTGACTCCAACCAGAGGGAAAAAACACACTTTAACAAGAGAGATAGTCCAGACTAATTGCTGTGAAAGGTAAGGAAGATGGTACTAGGAAAGAGAACAGTGAAACTGAAGTTCTGAAAGAAAACATTCATTAGCTGGGGCAAATGCCAGATACAGCAGAGTGCCTGGCTTAAAAGAAGAAAAAAAAATAAAAGAAAGTATTGAAAAAGAAAAACTAACTAGAGTTTGCTTATTCAACCCATTATCTTCTTTCTGAGCTCTCAAAATCTGTGGTATTTTTTTGTCATTCCAATTACTCCATCTAGCTATGGTACTTTTCACTTCACAAAGCGAAAAAATCCAAATATGTAGACATTTAATTTTATGCATCAGGAAAGCTGTGAGTAACTCTTTTAATAATTAATAAAACAAATATTCTTTTTAAATCTGTCTGTATCAAAATAATAAAAAATAAATGGCAACTAGTTTGATATAGATACAGATTTATGCTACATTTTAATTTTTATTAAAAAAAGAAAGACTACAAAATCAAAAACTACAATAGAAATTTTAAGAGTGAGAACATTAGAAACTTAAGTTCAGCCAGATTTTTAATTTTTTTTTCAGTACGAATTTTACTTATTTAGACACCAATTTGCTGGTTTAGCATAATTTTATGTAAAAATACAAACCAGAAAAATATGACTGATACAAATATGGTCACACATTCTTAATATATTACTTCTTAATACATTTGATCCTCACTGTATTCCTGATCTGAAAGACAATGAAAATTTAAATTTATGAATGGCAATAATGCAAAAATACAAAATAATTACACTGTTATGGGTATACCACATTCACTCAATTACACCCACTTATGGAAGGAAAACAGAATATGCTCTCCTTCGATTCATTTTGGTATGTATTTGATTCTGACCATTAAAGAGATTTTCCATCTAAGTGATATGTAAACTTGATCAAACTACTCACTCTTTCCTTTCCTTTATTGCGGATTTTCTTCAGCTATAAAATCATGAAATTGAGATTAGCATTTTCTTTGTGATTTTGACAGAACATGCCAGTTTTTTATAGAAACAACAATTTATACAAATTGATCAAGAGTTTGGTGGAAAGTCTGAAAGTATTGGTCAGCTTTCTATTCTTACTCATACTAGTAGAATGCTTCAGTTGGAAAAAAGGCATTTAAAATCATTGAGTCTAACCATTAACCTAAAGCTGCCAATCCCACCACAAAACCACGTCACTAAACACCTCATCTCTAAGTCCTTTAAACACCTCCAAGGATGGTGACTACCACCTCCATGGGTAGTCCATTTTACTGCTAAACAACCGTTTTGGGGAAGAAGTTTTTCCAAATGTCCAACCTAAACCTCTCCTGGTACAATTTGAGGCTGTTTCCTTTTGTCCAATCTTTTGCTACTTGGGACAACAGACTGACCCCACCTCTCTACAACCTCAGATGTTTCTCGTAAGACTTGTTCTCTAGACTATTCACCAGCTTTGTTGCCCTTCTTTGGACACACTTCAGCACCTCAATGTCCTTCTGGTAGTGAGTGGCCTGAAACTCAACACAGTATTTGAGGTGTGGCCTCACCAGTGCTGAGTACAGAAGATGATCACTTTCCTAGTCCTGCTGGCCATGCTGTTTCCGATATAGGCCTAGTGGCCTTCTTGGACACCTGGACACACTGCTGGCTCATGTTCAGGTGCTGTCAATCAACATTCCTGGTTTATTTTCTTCCCAGCAGCTTTTCAACCACTCATACTCCAACCTGCAACATTGCATGGGGTTGGTTGTCGTGACCGAAATTCAGGACTTGGCAATTGGCCTTGTTGAACCTTATATCATTGGCCTCAGTTTATCCATCCAGACTGTCCAGATCCCCCTGAAGAGTCTTCCTACCCTCAAGGATATGTATGTTCCTGCCCAGCTTCGTATCATCAGCAAACTTACTGAGGGTGCCCTAAATCCACTCATCCAGATCACTGATATAGATATAAATCAGAACAGGCCCCAATACGGAGCCCTGGGGAACACCACTTGTGATGTTCCACCCACTGGACTTGACTCCATTCATCACCATTCTTTCAGCCCAGCCATCATGCCCATTTTTCACCCAGCAAAGAGTACACCTTTCAAAGCCATGAACATATAGCTTCTCCAGGGGAATGCTGTGTGACATGGTGTCAAAGGCTTTACTGAAGTTCAGGCAGACAACATCCACAACCTGCCTCTCATCCACCAAGTGGATCACCTTGTCATACAAGGGGATCAAGTTAGTCAAGCAGGACCTGCCTTTTACAAAGCCATTATATCTGGGACTAAATCCTTGATTGTCCTGTATGTGTCTCCTGATGGCACTCAGGATGATCTTCTCCATAACTTTCCCCAGTACCAAGGTTACACTGACAGGCCTATAGTTCTGCCACAGAAAGTATTCTTACAGTTCTTTGATAAACATTATGTAAAATATCCACAGCAAACCCTGTATACTGATACCATAAAATACGTTCTTCATAGACAAGTTGTATAATTAATGGTTTTTTATGGTATGGTGATTGTGAAGTGTTGACATTTTGACAAAGTGAATATAACTTGCTTATTTTTTAAAGATGTTGTAACTGAAAGCCTTTTGAATATATGATAAAGCTTTTAGGCTAAGACAATTAATATAATAGTGATGTAAATGAAACTGTAAAACTCCCATTTTAAGTGTTTTGAGAAGGTTTTTTTATTGAAGAACCATCTAGATGTTGTGAACATCTTTGTGGAAGTAGCCATGATCTTCTCTTCTGAAGTCCAGGACTGTGGTTCTAGTATTTATCCAACCTAAGATCCTAAGGCTTCATCAACATGTAAGTACACACAGTATTCACATGTTGTGGGAAACCTCAGCTTGTCCAAGGGATTAGAATGTGAGTTAGATAAACAACCTTGAGTGAACATCTGTGCACCCTTGAGGAGGCGAGGAAGTCCTGAGAAAAGAACCACCAATTCACAAACAGAGAAAGCTTGCCAAAGTTAATTGTGGACAGGTGGTCTTTGTTTAGGCTAATCAAGTGTGGGCACTTGTTATCAGAAGGGTTATAAAAGGGCTTGCAGCCACAATAGGATGGAGCATGACCATTTGAGCCTTTGGAGAAGGGGTGTGGTGTCTGTCTCAACAATGACATGTTGAGTCATACAACGACATTCACAGAACATACACTTCTGTCATCATGTTGAGAAGGGAGCTGATAAAATGATGTGTAAATTATTTGTCAGTTAGATTATTGGAATAGGTAATAACAGCAACAACTACCAGAATGAAGTAGAAGACTGCTGCAAAAAGTACCCTTAAGTACCAAGTTTTTTACTTCAGTTCTGTGGAGAACCCTGTGCATGCAAGAAATAAAGCATCAGGTTTTTAAGTCATTAGTTGTAATGTATTAAACTATATAGCATTCTACAAATTTACTGGGCTTTTTTGTGCATCCTGTTGACTAACCCATCATTCCATAGGTTTTAATGTTTAATGAATCTGTAAAAATGCAACTCACTTATTGGTTTGTTTGTGGTTGTTTGTTTTGTTTTGGGTTTGGTTTTGTCTTCAGAGAAACAAAGCAAAATGGATTCACAAATAGAATTCTTTATGAATTTGTCTTTTAAATTCACTACTTCAAAAACCCCTGTTACTATGTCATTAGTACTGTACTGCCACATGCAAAGTCTGTAGTAGAAACAAAAGGGATATATGGAGTTAAGGACTTAATGTTAACTAGTTAAGGTTTTAATAATCTAGATTTAATAATGTAACTACATACAGCCATAGTCAGATAAGGTAGAAAAGATCACAGAATCACATCAGATCACAGAATAGTAGAGGTTGGAAAGAGACCACTGGAGATCAGCTAGTCCAACCTCCCTGCTAAAACAGGTTCGCTTAGAGCCTGATGCACAGGAACACATCCAGGTGAGTTTTGGAAATCTCTAGAGGAGGAGACCCTCTAACCTCTCTGGACAGTCTGTTCCAGTGCTTTGTCACCCTCAAAGTAAAATTTTTCCTTATGTTTAGGTGGAACTTCCTGTGTTCCCCCTTTGTGCCTGTTGTCCCTTGTCATATTACTGAGCACCACTGAAAAGAGACTGGTCCCATTCTCTAGAAACCCACCCTTCAGACATTTATAAAAAAACCACATTCATAAGATCCCACCTCAGTCTTCTCTTTTTCAGACTAAACAGACCCAGGTCCATCAGCTTTTCAATGTAAGAGAGATGCTCCAATCCCCTAATCATCTTTGTAGCCCTCTGCTGGACTGTCTTCAGTAGTTCCCTCTCTCTTGAACAGGGAAGCCCAGAGCTGGACACAATAGTCCAGATGTGGTCTCACTAGGGCAGAATAGTTGAGAAGGAGAGTCTCCCTTGACCTGCTGGTCACACTCTTCTTAAGGCACCCCAGGAGATCATTGACCTTCTTGGTTACATGGGCATAGTGCTGGCTCTAAGTTGTTCTTGTTCCCTGGAACTCCCAGGTCCTTCTCCATGGAGCTTCTTTCCAGAAAGTCAACCCCTAACCTGTACTGGTGCATGGGGTTTTCCCTCCCTCCCTGGGTGCGGGACTCAGGTAATAATGACTGAGATGATAGCCATTCAGATATAAAATAATTTGATCCCCTGAAATAACTTCACCCTAGCACTTAAAGTTTTTCCTAATGTTGTTGTGCATTCTGTTCTTTCTGGCTTGTTTTCAGTAATACATGACTTAAAACAAATTCTTCATCTACTGTCAATACTCAAATACATGGTGCCTACATAAAACTATTATCAATGTAGCCTTGATCTCTGGAAAAAATAAAATAAAATTAGTTTAAACCATTACTCTTTCCATAAAAATCTGCATTAGATTTTAAATAACAATTTGAATGTATACAGCCACAACATCAAAGACAGATTTTATTTTTATTTCTAGTTACACTGTGGCAGTACATGTGTGTTACTGTATGCAAGTAGATGCATAAAGACTGACTCCTGAGCCAGGACTGAAAAATCAGGGTGCCTGTTACAGACATCTGTGGTTCTGAAAGATTTATTTATTTATTTATTTTTCTTAAATCTGTTAAAGGCAAGGAAATGCAGCAGCTGCTGTACGTTGCTTTGCAGCATGATATAGGATCTGCCTGTCACCTGTTCAAATGGACTGAGATACTAGAGTAAGAGCCTGTGGAGAGGTGTTTTCCGATCATGTTGTTTCCTCCAAAGCCTTACTAACCTCTGCTAAGAGGGAAAGGTTGGAAGTAAGGCCAGCAGCTACACAACAGGTAGTTCCTATTGACAGAGTATGTGCAGCTGGAGGAATCCAAATACGCTGTAATTTCCTAATGTTGCCCAATTCAAGATATGAGCCTAAAACAAGTCTTTGAAAGAAAATACTCTCAAATTCTGAGATGTCTGAATATATACAAAATCTCTTTCACTGTGGATGCTTTTAAGGACTCAATAAAAGTATTGCTGGGAAGTTTTTTCTTTAGATATTTCAAACATTATGATTTGCTTTTGTCCTAATGGCTACTTCTACCCCCAGCAGGTTTCATTTTTCCTCTCCAAAAGGTAGAATTTGTTCACTGCTGCTTGTATCAATACAGAACAATGAACAAAACTACTAATTTGGCAATGTCTGCGTATATCTATTTTTCTTTTTTTTTTTTTATTTTAATTTCAAGACTGTGAGGAAACCCACGAAAGTAAATCAATGCTAATTTTCTAATCAATTTTTTACCAAAATGACGTTCACACTCTGCTCATACATTTTTTATTATGTCATTCAGTTGAACCTTCTAAGTAGCAATAATAAGGAACAAGCACAGTAAATGTCAGAAAAATGTTGTTGGGGCATTTGTTTTTCTGAATTATGATTTGTACTGAATCTTCAATGTTTCTGTAGCATTTTGTTCACATTTACCTTAAAAAAAAATTTAGGTTTGTTGGTGAAGGCAGGAGATGGGATGTCTGCTGGAGTTTCACTAATCTTTGAATGAGCAACAACAATAGATGGGTAGTTTATATAGCAGGGAGATACTGTGAAACTCATAACCTTGTGGATAGTGTCTATCTCTAGGACCAGGACAACAAGATGTCTTGAGGCTCCTGAGCATGCTGAGCAGACGAGAACTGGCAAAAACAAGGACTCTGGACTTTAGGTCACTAAAATAACACAGTGATG
>WTSP01012414.1:3065-17510 GCA_025331215.1 Actenoides lindsayi | reverse complement strand
GGGCTTCCACCACCTCTCTGGGCAACCTGTTCCAGTGTCTCACCAGCCTCATGGGGAAGAAATTCTTCCTAATGTCTCACTTCTGGGGTCTGTGTCTAGACGATGACTAATGTCGAGACTTCTGGAGGTGTATGCAGAGCTCACGCTACACTACTTCACCGCACGGAAGAACAGGTTTGTGGAAATCACGCTGCCACGAGACTTTCTCTAGTTGGAAAGGGGCGAGAGACAAGGAAAGAATCCAAACACTTGTGCTCAGTCGCTTGAGAGAGACCCAGCGACGGCAGCAGCGGTAAACCCTCCAGCTCAGAGCGCTGGGCTGAGGGCAGCAAAGCGGCCCCCAGAGCTAAGGGTCCCCAGGGACAGAGCAGCAGGAGACGGCAGCGATCACGTGAGCCAGGCGCAGAGGGTCACGTGGCTGGGGCGTTACCATAACGTAACAACCGCGGGCTCTTTAAAGGCGGTGAAGCGGCCCCGCGCTCCGTCCCCTGAGGGCGGACCGGCGGCAGCGGGAAGTCGTCGAGCCGGGCTCAGGACTGAGGACGGAAAAGGGGCTCCCGGAGCCGGGGGTCCCCAGGGGAAGAGTGGCGGGAGCCGGCAGCGCGGAGCAGGTGAGGGGGCTGGGGCGCTAGAGGAACAACTGCGGGCTTTTGAAACGCGGGGAAACCGGACCCGGCTTTCGGTCGCCCGAGTGAGACCCAGCTCGCCGTTCTCGTGGAAAGCGCGAGCAGGGCAGGCCCGTGGCAGAGCTCGAGGGCAAGTGCTGCCTTATCTCCTCGGCGAAGGAGGCTAAGGTGACTGGCTCCGGGGCAGGGGCAGGCAGAGGGGTAGAGATGGTGTCCGCACGGGCACGAATGGTCACCCCTTCTAAAGGAGAGGCAGCAACCCAGGCAGTGCTGCTGCGGGGGCCTTTGGCTGCTGGCAGTGCCACGGCCTATCTGTTAGATAACAGCACTGACAACGGGTCTGCGAGGTGTGAGCGGGTTGGGGATGACCTGCTTTGTATGGTGGCTCAGCTCTGTGAGGACACTGAGAGGTGAAGAAGTGTCAGAGACTCTGAGGAGGAGATGGACTGGGGGAGTGGTGCTTTGCCACCCCTCAGGCAGGTACACCAGGAGACACGGGAAGATACTGAGGGCCCTCTGCCCTCCTACCAACAAAAGCAAGATGAGGGAAGGTGGAAGCAGGTTCCTGCTTGTGGTCACAGGCTCCCCCCTTCCTTTCTTACACCACCCCCCCCTCAGATACATTTGCAGACTAGGTATGAGGCTCTGGAGGTAGAGGGGCAAGCTGATGATGGCATAGATGATAGTCTGCCTGGGTTGGAGCAGCAACCCAAGGCAAGATGGCCTCCTCGTATGACAACCTCTTCTGTCCAGAAGATGAGAAGAGTACTTGTCATTGGGGACTCCCTCCTCAGAGGAGTGGAGGGCCCTATCTGTCGACCAGGCCCAATCAATAGGGAAGTGTGCTGTCTCCCTGGCACCCCCACAAGAGACTTTACAAAGAGGATCCCTAACCTAGTACACCCCTCGGGTTACTACCCACCTACACCTCTTTTCTAGAGGTTACAGGTGTAAGAGCAGAGGTACTACAAAATCACTCCTATGTCTAAAGGGGCAAAGGATTTCTGTAACAATCATACCTGTGACACCTGAGCTTTGTAATGATCTCTCGGGGGAGATCTCCTCACTCTCTACAACCACCTGAAAGGTAGTTGTAGGCAGGTGGGGGATGGACTCTTCTCCAAGGCAACCAGTGACAGGATGAGAGGACATGGCCTGCAGCTGTGCCAGGGGAAGTTTAGGTTAGGTATTAGGAAGCACTTCCTTATGGAAAGGGTCATTAAACACTGGAAAGGAATGCCCAGGGAGGTGGTGGAGTTGCCATCCCCCGTGGTGTTTAAGGAAAGATTGGATGTGGCACTCAGTGGCATGGTCTAGCTAGGTGTCGTGGTGTTAGGTCTTAGGCTGGACATGATGATCTCAGAGGTCTATTCCACCCTCAGTGATAATTCTGTGTAATTCTATTCAACAGGCATGCAGCCTGAAGTTTGGTTTTCTGCTAGTCAGATTTTGAGTTTTGTTGGAGTTTTTGTTCTGAATTATGAATTTTGAGGCAGCCTTATTAGTCAACAACATTATTCTATCTGTAGTTTGCAGTGAGGATCTGACTCTCTTTCAAACTATGAGCATGATCTCTTCCATTAAACCAAGTGCAATCCTGTTTACATTATATATAAATGACCTTGAAGACAGATCAGGAAATCCAAGGAGAGCAGAACAGATCAGAAATGTCTTCTGAATTACCCTGTTGTCCTTGAATTCACTTCGTATCTGTTAATTTCCTGATTTTTTTCTTTCCAATTGCTGATGGGTTTTTGCAGTTTAGTGTGCTATTTAACTCATGACCAAAAAGTGTATTATTGGCTTTAATATAGCTGTCCATAGCAGACAAGAAGCATGTCTTCCAACCACTGAAGGTCACAGTAAACAGCCATTTGAAGATTTGTTAAAAGCTCAGTGTGGACCATATATGTTTTCTCTTTCTCTCAGGTACAGGAACTCTTTTTTTTTTGGAGGTAGAGTACAAATTTAAGCATGCCTTCCAGGGGATTCGTGAATTTTCAGGCTAAAACTCAGAAAGTTTTAAGAACCCAAAGTAAACAGCATATCCTGTCCTAAAACACACACCACAACATAATCCAAAATGCATTAGAAGTCACCATCTCTCATAGTAAATTCTCTCTTCATAATTTCTGTGCCAAATTACTTCCATAATTTCCTGTACTCCACAGAATTTTGCAGCTGCTTGTCTATCAACAAAAAAAGAGGTTATGTGATTCATATTGGAGAAGAACTAAAGTCCAGCTGCATTAAGAGGGCAGTAAATCTTAATATTGGACATGTTCAAAATTTACTGTAGGTGCAACTTTCCTCCCAGTAAATTTTTTCCATATCTGCATGCAATATTTGATTTGAGAAGAATCAACCAGGAGTTTAAATTTGAGTATGTGTGGAAGGATTCATCCTGAACTGGGCTGCCTAGAACATCCTTGACAGTGGGTGTTTTTCTTATTTATGTGATGTCTGCCCCAGCTTTGTTCATCAATGGAGTTTTTCTATTGGATCAGGCCCCAGAGAATTTAATCACCCCTGCTACAGAGGAAACCAAATTACCAAGCCAGTGTGAAAAGATGGTAGAATACCAAGATTTTGAGGTGGCAGGAGACAAAGTGCATTGTGCTCAATCCCAGGAAATGCCATAATATGCTCTCCCTTTCTCCATTTTAGGAAGAAAAGGTCTCACACATAGGCTATGGGTTCAGTTTCTTCATTTGTGTGTCTTTTTTTTGGTAAACGTCTTGGCTCTGACAATTCTTGGGTTGCTCAAAACAGGCTTTGAATAGCTCTTGGGTACCATCCTCGATATCACTGTCCATGGCCATAGAGGAGAATATGGACAGAGGTGCATAATAGCTGACACTTCCCCAGAAGAGACATGACATGTTGCTTAGAATCGGAGGTAACGAAGCACACATCTGAAAGAGCTGTTTCTTGAACAACATTTTTCACTTGTGCATCCAGCACAAAAGTGCTAGGATCACTTGGAGGAGGGAAAACTGGGTTCAGACCCTTGTTCTGATTTTTTCCATGTCAGTGAGCTAACACACGACCTTCCGTGTAATAGATGAAAATTGCTGGATTAAAGAGCCACTCCCTTTCTTCTTACTAAATCATTTATAAAGGACAGACTAACTGCAATAAGATAAATTTAGACTGGAAAGCCAAGTATTTTACAATTAACGTGCTCCTATGGAAACCCGCAGAGCTATTGTGAAAACTCTTGGTCTAGCTCCGGCGGAGACAGAACTTGAACGCAGGTCTCTTACCTCTGTGCCTTAGGCTTCAGTTTACTCGGTGCTCTTGTTGCCATTTTCTTTGCCACAAGCCAAACCAGGTTTAGGTTCAAGTGTCTTATGAAGGGTTAATGGCTGAGGGTGAGCTTAGGTGATGGTGGAAGTTTTGCAGCGCTGCCTGTCATTACTTTGAAGAGGCCAACACTTTAGGTTTCTAGCGCTTTCTTTGTGCATCAAAACGGGGTACTGGTGCTGCTCACAGCCTGGGAGTGTGATTATGAAATCGTAGGAGCAAGGCTAATGGGTCACTGCAAATTCTGTGCATGGATATCTACTAACACAACAATGCATTAAGATAGTGAGCCAGTGATTCACAAAGGCTGAAATGAGAAGCTAATTAAGGAGTAACACCTCTGGGTTACGGACTCCACTGGGCACCTCTTTTCTGGAGGTTACAGGCGTTCAGTGTAAGAGGAGAGGTAACAGAGGTGGTACAAAAAAAGTAATTTCTATGTCTGAAGGGGCAAAGGATTTCTGTAACAACTACACTCATGACACCTGAGTTGTGTAATAAGGCTATTGCCACTCTCTTCTTCCATCTCTGTGATAAAAAGGACGATTTGTATTTTAAGTATAGTATAAAAATTATAAATGAGGTAAAAAAATAATTTCACGTCAGCGTTTGCATAAAGTGTTTTCATTAATTCACCCAAAGAGGAGTCTATAAGCAGAGCATTACATAGATTAACCGACAAGGTGCAGATGCCCTGGTTTAAGCCTTAGGAGCTCTCTGATTCTTCTCAGGAGAATATCTCCCATTTTAAGGGTATTATATTCACTATCCCTTTCCTCCCTCTCCTTTCTTCTTACATTGTAATTCATTTTGTGGCTTCCTCCTCATGACATGGACTTTTATTTTCAAAATAAGCCATTTGTGCCGTGTCTTTTCAAATGCCTTTGGAAAATTTAAATATATAATGCAGCCCCACTCCCTTTATCTGTCATGCTAGCAATATCTTCAAAAAGTCTGCTGTATTTGTAAAGCAAGAGCAGCTCTCCTAGCATTCTTACTGCATCTTGTTAACTAATCCCCTTGTCACCACATCACTTTCACTTTCTTCTGTCACAAATTAATCCATCAACAATCTTGTAATTCGAATGATCTGGTTTTCTTCTTTTTTTTTTTTTTTCCTGAACTGACATTAACTCACATTTGAGTTGTGAGAAGGCTGCATAGTTCTCACTGGAAAAAAAAAATATAATCAAATCTTACTACTTTTAAATTCTACTTGAGGGCTTTGCTAGTTACCATGCAATGCTGTCAAGGATCTTTTAAGAACCCAGACAGAGGTAAAATGCAGATTGGTTAAGATGTGGGATCCAGACCTTGCTGGAGCCAGTGGAAAGTTTCCCCTTGACTTTACTGCCATAGCATTAACTCATCCTCCTTTGCTGGGAGCAAGCGATTTGATTTTTCTGTATCTTGAGCAGCTGAAAGCAGAGCTCCTTGGCTGCCCTGTTAAACTGAGGGGAGAGAAACAAAGCTAGTATTTTCCCATTGAAAACACCTCAGACATGAATCGTCCCCAGTACAACAGAACTGAGCATGTTCTGGTGATGAAAATAACACGTGAGGGATTGTGAAGTCACCTGTAATTAGGCTTCCTGGACTACAACAAACTGGAATGTGCTGCTAGCATGCAGAAACAGGTCCAGTACAAATTAAAGCTGTGGGCAGATGCTACTGATCTGGTTCAAATAGGAAACAGAAGGGCTGTGGAAGCAATAACACTTCTTGACTTTCATCCTTGCTTTTCACAGTGGCCAAAATAAACCCGTGTTTTGCACAACGTACACCTTGCTGGGGGCTCCTGCAGATAGAGACAGGGGACTGGTCCTCTGTTGTACTGAACTTAATTTAGCTGTATACACTAGTGAAAAGGAACTGTAAATATTTTCCAGCTCAACTTGACAGCACTTTATATGCCTATTGCTTTTTATGACAAAACACATTTGCCAATAGGAGGTAAAAGACAACTGCTAATTAGCCCAAAACAACAATTGTACAACTTTTCCCTGACTGACCTACACAAAACCTCCAAACAAGGCCTTTAATTTCTTTAACCTCTTTCATGTCTTCAAAATTTTTGGAAATTGGGAACTCCAAAAGTCATTAGTTTCACATAAAAATTACATCTTAAAACTTTGTGGAAGACCTTAACTGCATCCTTTCGAAAAGGAGGAGATTTATAGTAAGGACAAAATTCCTACTGTGATTGGTGAATCTCATTCAGTGTAGCATCCTTTATCATCTTTTATAAGGTAACACAAGATCCATTAGCATCAAAATTTTATGAATGATAGGCTTTTTTTTTTAAATGTGCATACCCTCCTCCCCCAGATATGACCACTTTCCAATTTGAAAAGGCTAACAAATATTTATTATTCAGGAAATAGCTGGAAAACTTTCACAGCCTAAATCATTTCATTTTAGGAGCAACCTACACTCGGGTATTTTCAGCCCACAAAACAGGTATGTCAGGAATCTGTGAAGCTCTGAATTTGATACGATGAACATGAAAAGGGTTGCAACTGATGTTGTATTGTAATGGAGTCTGTACCAACAGTCTCTCATGCTGAGACAGAAGACTCATGTTTTATACATCTGAGTCCTACAATGGCAAGAAAGACACACTCTTGAAGACAGAGATGTATTACAGTCATGCAGTTGAGCGTGGGGGATGCATAGGAATTTCTTTGGGAGCAAAGAACAGTGTTGGGAGCTTTGAGTTAAAAGATCTAGAGCTAAGTCATGTTTCTAGCCAGAACTCTCACGTTTTCACTGCTTTGGCCCTAGCGACCATGCTATGTGAGAGCCTGTGTTGAAGGACACAGCTAATGGTGGGGTCAATTTGCAGGGAAGGGTGAGGACACTCAGCTATAGGTAGGGGTTGTGTGATACCCTGCAGCTTGCAGGGGCAGCCCTTTGCCCACTGTGCCTCCTTACCTGGGAAGTGCTGTTGCGTGCTGCTTTCTATCCTAGGGCAGAAAACCCTCCTGCAAGCTTCACATCTGGTGACAGGGCTGATCACTGGAGAGGGAGCTTGAAGACAGAACACTGTTAAGAAGGCTTCTCTGAGCAGCTTTCCCCCCCTGCCACTGAGTCCCCAGGGGATCATATGCAAATTCTGCTTTCGGTAGGCCTCAGTTTCCCCATTTGCAAACAGAGCACGTTTAATCCCTGCCATTTCCACAGCCCTTGAAGATCCCTGAATATAAGCAACAGTTGAGTGCAGATGTCTACTAAATGTTAGTACTATTAGAAACAGGTTAGAAAAACGGTGTGACAAGCTGCAGAAGTGTGTTTGGGCACACCAGAGATTTGCAGAAGCAGAATGGGCACACAGAGCAGTCAGACACGGTAGGAACCAACTGGTCATTATTATTTTTCATGTTATTTTTCTGATTTTTATAGCTTTGCTTTTTATTTTGAGCATGAGCCATTGGATGCAAAGGCACTTATTGCCCCTGCATGACAGTTCTGCTTTTTCATTTCCATCTCTCTTACTATGGCAATTGAATTCTCATCACTGACCCATATTCCTCCTTATCTTTATAGGTTATAGACTTTTTCAGCTCTTCTCTCCGTTGCTCCACTGTATTGATCAAGCAATTTGCAACCTGTCTTTCCTTTAATGTCATTTCCGAACTTAGAATCATAGAATCATTGAGGTTGGAAATAACTTTCAAGATCATCAAGTCCAACCATCTACTAAACATTATCATGACCACTAAGCCATGTCCTGAAGTGCCACATCTATGCAGTTTTTGAACATGTCCAGGGCTGGTGATTCCACCACCTCCCTGGGCAGCCTGTTCCAAGGCCTCACCACTCTCTCAGTAAAGATATTTTTCCTAATATCCAACCTAAACCTCCCCTGGTGCATCTTAAGCCCATTTCCTCTTGTCCCATCACTAGTTATCTGGGAGAAGAGACCAACACCCACCTCACTACAACCTCCTTTCAAGTAGCTGTAGAGAGCAATAAGGTCTCCTCTCAGCCTTCTCTTCTCCAGACTATACCATCCTAGGTCCCTTGGGCACTCCTCATAAGACATTTTCTCTAGACCCCTCACCAGCTTTGCTGCCCTTCTCTGAACCCGTTCCAGCACCTCAATGTCTTTTTTATACTGTGGTACCCAAAACGGACCCCGGTGCTAAAGCTGCAGCCTCACCAGTGCCCAGTACAGGGGCACAATCACTTCTCTACTCCTGCTGAACACACAGTTTCTGATCCAGGCCAGGATGCTGTTGGCCTTCTTGGCCACCTGGGCACACTGCTGGCTCATGTTCAGCTAAGTGTCCACCAGCATCCCCAGGACCCTTTCTGCCAGGAGGCTTTTCAGCCACTGCTCCCCAGGCCTGTATTGTTGCCTGGGGTTGTTGTGACTGAAGTGCAGGACCTGGCACTTGACCTTGTTAAACCTTATCCCACTGGTCTCAGCCTATTGATCCAACCTGTCCAGATCCTTCTGCAGAGCCTCCTACCCTCAAGCAGATCAACACTCCTGCTGCATTGGGTGTCATCTGCAAACTTACTCAATTTTCTTATCCAGATCATCAATAAAAATATTAAATGAGACTGGCCCCAAAACTGAGCCCTGGGGAACACCAATCCCCAACTGGATTTAGCTCTAACTTCCATCTATCTATCCTCCTACCTCTCCCAGGCAAATATTTGGTGGATGTAATCTTCTCCAGTACAGCATGGCATTATTTCTGTATTTAAATGCCACATTATATACATAAATGGATGAATAATATGCAGAAATGAATGAAGAATCTCCTTGTAGGTGTCAAGCAAACCCTATTGTTATTATAAAGGTGAGTGAGATAGAAGAATGGCTTAAAAATAGCCAAATAAATTAATAAGTGATAAAAAGTGATTTATAGAGGACAGACCTAATAATTATCTCCTTCAGCAGTTAGAACAACAACAAAAAAGCCCAAGGAAAGAAGTAATCTACCCCTCTGTAGGAGGACATTTATTCCATTTCTCCTGAAAAAGCTTAAATTCACATCAGTTTTGTACTGATGTAACACAAGCAGTTTCAGAAGAATGATTTTCAGCCTGTGTCAGCAAAACCAGATTCTTAAAGTAATGCATGTGCTTTCACTTTCATTTGAACACAACTGTTGTCTAAAAACTTTCTCCAGCATGTAAAAGCTGGGTCCTAAAACCTAAGCTTTCTGTTAAGGGTCTGCTCTTATGGACATGGAATTTTTCTATCTCAGGAAGACAATTTTCAGGTTGGTTTTTTTATTTTTCAAATTAAAGAGTTTTAGTTTGCAATGGAGAGCGTATCAGAGTCCCAAAGAAAAATGCATAGTAAGCCTTTTAGAAAGGTAATGAGATTTTGAGAACACCTTCCTAAGGAAAAGAAATAAGTGAAGGCTTGTAAAAGCTTTTTCCAATTTTCTGTTGACTAGAGTATATATTTATTTACAAATAATTACATAAATACATATATAATTTATTTTCTATAAGTATTTAACTTTTTTCTTTGTATGCATGCCTCCTGCTTTTGAAAGCAAATCAGTTCCTGAACTGTTCTTGCTGCACTGGCCATCTTTCTGTAGGTCCCTGCATTCCTGAAGTTGGGGTGGACTGCAAAGAGCTCTTCAGAGTATTAATTGCTGGATTGGGATCTTGATCTTTATTGTACCTGTGAGGTCTTGAGAAGCTTGCAGACCTCTGGCATGTTTCCTAGCAGTGAATTGAAAGATTATGCAGGAAGCACGGAAATAAAATCTGTTCCTAGCTTTTGATAACAATAAAAAATAAAAATTTCACAGAAATTTGCATTTAATATTTTCCCAAAGTTTGCACAGGAGGCAGAGTGCTGAAAACAGATGAGGAGTAGCTCTGTTTCCACCTGACGTTGGTTCAGATCACTGGGAAGGATGTTCTTATGAACAAAGAGCTGCAGGTCAGGTCAGAGCCCCTTTCCTCCTCCTAATCTACAGTTAAGAAACAACACGTTTTTCTTCATTCAGGACTCCTTTTATCTTTTCTCCTTTTCATGTCTCTGTGGGGTGGGTTTTTTCTTCTCTTTGCTATCGCATTGCTGCTGAATGTTGATGAGGGACCACTTAGGCCAATCCTAGAATGGTTTTTTGTTATAGTTTGTTGTTTTGGTTTGGTTTTTTCTTTAGGTCTGGCAATACCTGTTCCCTGCATTTAAAAATACCAGGTGTCTTAGGTTGCCTGAATACTGGGTGTTGTCCCATGGTGACACCTTTCCTCTCCTGAGGAAAGGAGATGCATTACCACATGAAGCAGAAATGTTTCAGTGAACTTTGGAAAATCTACCATTGTCTTCTGTGTCTTACAAGCAAATATCACTGGATTGAATCAAAGAGAAAACACAAAGGTTCAGTGCTGGTGTTCTGGATCAGTAGGTTCCAAATGTACACTTACTTTTACATCTGTTGCACTGATACAAGGTGGAGGTTAACTGTTTTCTGGTTTCCTTTTGCTATAACTTCCTCTGAGCTCAGAACGTATGCTTTCTTGATACTATTCCAAAAGAGCAGCCAAGCATATGGTTGGCTTTCTGGTCTGTCTTTCTGCATTGCCCAGCCTGTATTTGTGCTTGGGATTGCCCTGACCCATGTGCAGGACCTTGCGCTTGGCCTTGATGAACTTCATGAAGTTCACACAGACCCACCTCTCAAGCCTGTCACAGTCCCTCTGGATGGTGTCCCTTCCTTCCAGCGTGGTTGACCACAGCACATAGCTTGGTGGTGTTGGCAGACTTGCTGAGGGTGCACTCAATCCCATTGTCTATGTCCCTGATGAAGATGCTAAATAGCCCTGGTTCTGATATTGACTCTTGAGGAACACCACTTGTCATTGGTCTCCACTTGGACATTGAGCCATTGACCTCAACTCTTTTTGTGCAACCATCCATCTAATTCCTTATCCACCAAGTGGTCCATCCATCAAACCCATGTCTCTCCAATTTAGAGACAAGGATGTTGTATGGGATGGTGCCAAATACTTTCCACAAACCCAGGTAGATTACTTGCTCTTCTTTTGTGCTTGATCATTGCTGGTTTTCTATGCTGGTTTGTGCTGGAGAGGTGACAACATTAAAGCTAACTCTGTAGAACAGAGAGCAAATGAGGTACAGCTTGACCAACATAATGCCAGGAGAAAATCTGCCTTGACCAAGGGAACTACAGGGAGTGACCTACCAGGCAGGGTGAGATTTGGTGCTTTTACAACCACCTGCTTCTCTTACCTTGATGCACTTCTGACAACAGTAGGGAAGTGGGTGGAGAAATCGTTGCCTTTCTTGTATCAGCTGAACAGTCCTGATAAACTGATACCAAAGAGGCATCTTTGGCAAAGAAAATGGTATCCAAGAGTGAGACTTTCCCAAAGCTGTGAGGAACTGTGCTGGTACCAGTCAGGAGGGCCAAGTGTTTGTCCAAAGGTTTCATAGTAGGGCAGGTACACTGATGTAGCTTGATCAGTAGAACAAAAAGTCTATTCTTGACTACTTGGATGCACCCTGAATGGAAATTATGCAAATCCACTGGCCTTAATGGCACTATTCAGGTATGTAAAGTTGTGCACATCTCAGTTGCTTCCACCCAAGCCATTTTGTTGTTCAACAAAGAAGCAAAGCAGTTCCTCCAGTTTCTACCTTGGTGAAAACATTGGTAGGAAAAACCTGCAATAAAAAAAAAGGTATTGTTTACCATTTACCAAATGTTTATAATGAAAAGATCTAGTTTTGTCACCAAAAATGTTAATACAAACCAGTATTTTCTGTGGAATTATTTTTTTGGTAACTTTTAAGAAGCCCAAAGCTTGAAAACCTGCAATAACTGCCAAGAGCAAAAGCTTGCTCCACTCCCAAATTTGCATGGTATTTACCAAACAAGCCTTGTTCAAAACCAGGGGCACTGCTGAGAGCTTGCAAAGACTTTCACTTGAGTTCAGTCCTCTGAGGTGATGTAGGGCAAAAATCCTGCCTTGTTTGAGCGACGGTGACTTGGACAACGTGGTTCAGGTGCAGTAAAATATTGGAAGCATCTGTATTGCCAAGTGGATAGCAGCAAACATTTCACCTAGTGTGAATAAATAAAGTGATCTGGTTTGCAATGGAAATCTCTGTATGAGGTAACTCTGACATCTTGCAATTACATGCCTAAAGACATTAATAGCATAAAGCATTTTTTTTAAAAGCAAGTGGTAAACCTATTATTTCTTTAATCCCCATGTATCTGTCATTTGCCATTAAACACTTCAGTGTTTTTTTTTTGCCTTGTTTCAAAAACACTGTCCATATTTAAATAAAAACCTCCTTTCACTGCCCACGATACATATTTTATCTGAGAAATGTGAAACTGGGGAATTAATAACTATTTCACTTGGAAAGGTATGAAGCAAATTCCATTGCCTTTGTCTGATTAGAATCTTCCCTGCTGGTTTAATTAAAAATGGCCGTGTGACAAGCAAGGAAAGCATCTCTCCTTTGGGGTGGAGGAGGGATGAGGGAAGGATATTGTATTTTCCAGGAAACAGTGAATCCTGAAGCTCCAGAGTTGTAAAATTTAAATGCTTAATGCAAATGAAATATGCAGACTCAGGTCAGCTATAGACAAATGTCACTAGACTGGATGCAAAATGCATTGCAAGCAGAAAAGATGACATTTATCAGTCATCCATACATCAGTAACTAAAACAATTTTAGGGTTGTCTAGATAGGCATCTATTATTCCTTAAATTTAAAAGCTTTAGTAGAAAGACAACAGCAAATGCTCTATTTATATTTATGTTGTTGTGCTGGTTTTTTTCTTCCAGAAGAGACAAGATAGGGAAAATGAAAATGATAGTTTTCAAAATGGAAAGTATGACTTTGATTTTCTTTCTTTCTGATTTTTTTTTTTAAATACTTTTTTTGCTGTCTGGGTAAAGGAGATTTTCTTGGCATGTTCTGAAGGCAATTTAAGTGAATTATCAGAGTGTGCGTGGAATGGTGGCTGTAATTATTACAGTACAGCCCTGTAATACTGAGCTTAATTATTGTGTACAGTGTTTGGCCTTTATGTTTTCTGCTTAATTTACCCTGTGTAGTTAACATGAATTTAGTGAAATCATTATACACTTTTCAGGTTTCTTCTTTGGAAAAAAAATATTTACATTCTCAGGAGAAACAAACTAGGATAGCTGTAAATATTGAAGTAAGTCTAGTGGATGGATCCCTTCCATCTGCTGCTTTTGTGGAGTCACAGTTCTGTGAATATATATTCATATACTGAATTAAGACCTGTGAACTGCACCCTTAGCTGCAACAGGACTACTTGCAAGCTTCAATTTCAACACCTGACTAAACTTGTTCACTGTTTAAACCACGTGCAGTAGTTTGGTTTTTTCCTTTTTTTTATTCCACACAGTACCAAAGAACGTGGACAAAATCACAATTATTCTCTTTACAGTGCAGAATGCACACTCTATATTTTGGAATGAATGAAATGATTTGCATGATGAAAATATTTATACTGCTGCTTTAATTTAAAGTTAGTCTATGGTTATGCTATACTTAAGCAGAAGCAGTATAGCCCTCCCCATCTGTGTGCTGGTGTCCATTAATACCTCTTCTGTTTGCCTCTTGCAGGAGGGAACAGCTCGGGGTCAGGTTGCCCCTCTGCATTTGCTGGTGAAGCCCTGGTCTTCAGTGCCAGCCCTTCAGAGCCCTGCGAGATCTAAGGTCAGTCCTGGCTGTCACGTGTGGAGCAGAGAAACAGAGTAGTGGAGCTACTTGGTAAAAATGCAGCTGCAAAAGCTGTTGCTTACACAGCCTTAAGAGAGTACTCTAACTTAAAAAGATTGATACTTTTAACAGGCCACACTGAAACAAGGGCTGCTCCTCAAACAGTAACAAAATGTTCAAAATGAATAATAAAATTAAATAAATCAAGGGGTTCAGAATATTCCCTTGTGTTCACTGCCTTCCAGAAAAGAAAACTGCTATGGGGTGCAACACCTGTATGCATTGAAAGAATTGGAGGGGTTTGGTTTGGTTCTATTACTTCTACACTTCTTACCTTCAGTGCCTGCCACGAAGAGGTGATGACACCATGATTCTCATATTCTGTCAACTTGGGAACATGGGGAAAAGGTACAGAAACTGAGGCACAGGAAGATAGCAGCAACTATCCCCTGGATTGTCTCATGTCTAGCTCCATGTACAACACCAACACATTAATAGTAGCTAAGAACTTTGGAGCAATTAAAGGCATTACAGAAGCACAAATGAATGCTGCAGTAAATACACAGTAAATCCCCTTACCTGTAACTGGGCAGAGGCCGGAGGAAAACTCTGCATGTTTCTGAAAACTCAGCCTCCTTTTGACTGAAACACAGCTAATTTTGGCAGCTTTATCTTTTGTTTGGATGGATGATTAGAGATTAGGAAGAATTTCTTCCCCACAAGGGTGGTGAGACACTGGAACAGGTTGCCCAGAGAGGTGGTGGAAGCCCCATCCTTGGAAGTTTTTAAGGCCAGGCT
>WTSP01012413.1:0-12061 GCA_025331215.1 Actenoides lindsayi | reverse complement strand
CCAGCCTGGCCTCCCAGCAAAGGGGTTCCAGCCCTCCCAGCATTGCTGGGGCTCCTCTGGCCCCGCTCCAACAGGTCTCTGTCTCTGCCTCTGCTGTGCTGAGCACTCCCGAGCTGGCCCCAGCACTGCAGGGGGGATCTCTACACAGCTCCAGCTTTGTCTCCTGTTCAGCACGGCTCAAGGAGACAACCCACCTTCACTGACATCCCTTGTTACAGAAACCACTCCAGCCAGGAAGGGTCCAGTGATGGCAGAACATCCATCCTGCTGCTTTGCCCCCAGCAGCAAGGGAAATGCTTTTCTTGTAAATATGTGAGCTCAGAGCTAAGTGGGGTGGGGAGGGGGGGACATGGAGGGACAGGAGGTCCCAAGGGAACCTTTGTAGCCACACACCAAGAGAGAGGGGCTGGAGCCCTTCAGGGGCTACCACAACCCCCAGGACTTTGCTTCAGGGATGAGATGGGAAGGAAAAAGCCAAGGGAACATAAAAAAGGAGGAAAAGGGATAAAATACCCTATGTGGTGTTTTCCTGCAGGAGCCAAGTTGGAAAGACAGGCAGGGGGGGTGGGTGTTGAGGGGGATCTTCCATGCCAGGCAGGATCTGGGGCTTAATAAGCCCCACTTTACCCCTACCAGGAAGGACAGAGCCTGGGGGTCCGGTCTGGGAAGGAGGAGGTGACAGCTCCTGTCAAGGTGACCTCCATCAACTGCAGGGTTGATCTTGGCCCACGGGAGAGCACTGCCCAAATATTGGGGGTCCCCCAGGGTCGGGGTGTTATCCCCTTTGCCAAGTGACCTGTGAGCTGCTGGTGCTGAAATTGGGCAAGCTCAAAATGGCTTTATTTTATTATTATTTTTTTAAATACCTCTTTTTCTTCTATTTGAGCCTCTGGCATGGTCCCATGGCTCCAGAACGTGGAGACAATTAAAAACGAACATCAATCACTCGTCGCAGGGACCTGTGATGAGCCAGGGCAGAGGCAGGAGGGATCCGGAGCTGGCATCTTGCTCCATCCCACCCGACAGCCGGTTGTTCTTCCAGAGGCACTGGTGCTCTGGCTGGTGCCCGTTATCCGTTATTCGTTATCCGGTCTCGGCACGCCCTCCGCTGGTCACAGAAAATGCTAGAAAAGGGATGAAAAAGAGTTCGTCTCGTTTTGCCGTTACATCTCACAGCACCCGTGGGTGCACAGATGTTGGCCAGACCCGCGGGACACGGGAACTGGGTCTGCTCCCTGGGCAGGGGACAGCGGTATCCAGGGGATGCTGGTAATTCAGAGATGTTGGTACCCAGGGGATGCTGCTACCTGGGCAATGCTGGTGCTCAGGGGATGCTGATACCTGGGCAATGCTGGTGCCCAGGGGATGCTGCTACCTGCACAATGCTAGTACCCAGGGGATGCTGATACCTGGGCAATGCTGGTCCTAGGGGATGCTGCTCCTTGGGCAATGCTGATACCCAGGGGATGCCAATACCTGCGCAATGCTGGTACCCAGGGGATGCTGCTACCTGGACAATGCTGGTACCCAGACGATGTCCTGAAATCATCACAGGCATTTCTCCCTGGGCAGAGCTCTGCTTCTAAAGCAGAAATGTTGTATCAGCACCAGTGTGGCCAGCAGGACCAGGGCAGGGATGGTCCCTTGGACTGGGCACTGGGGAAGCCACACCTCAAATCCTGGGGTCAAGTTTGGGCCCCTCACTCCCAGCAGGACACTGAGGGGCTGAAGCACGGCCAGAGAAGAGCAACGGAGCTGGGGAAGAGGCTGGAGCACAAGGGTGGTGAGGAGCAGCTGAGGGACCTGGGCTTGTTGAGCCTGGAGGGAAGGAGGCTGAGGGGAGACCTTCTGGCTCTCAACAGCTCCCTGACAGGAGGTTGGAGCCAGGTGGGGTCGGTCAAAAGATGGGGACAGACTTTTACAAGGGTATGTAGTGACAGGACAAGGGGTAATGACTTTGAACTTCAAGAGAGGAAGTTTAGATGAGACACTAGGAAGAAATTCTTCACTTTGAGAGTGGTGAGACACTGGCACAGGTTGCCCAGAGAAGTTGTGAATGCCCCATCCCTGGAAGCATTCAAAACCAGGTTGGATGGGGCTTGGAGCAACCTGGCCTAGGGGGAGGTGTCCCTGCTCACGGCAGGGGATTGGAACAGGCTGGTCTTTGAAGATCCTTTCCAATCCAAACCATCATCTGAATCGAATCCAGTCTTTCACTACTGATCCCCTCAATGTTGTGTGCAGGAGGACACAAGCACCTCATTCTTCAACATCAGCATTCCCTGCCTACAAATCCTTTCATGAGGGAGAGGTTTGGGTTGGAGAAGGGCCTGGTTTCAAGCAGCATCTCTGTAATCCAACAACCCCTGATGCAGAGGCTCCAAGAAGGCACAGAGAGATGCTGATATGGCCCCAGTTACTGGAGGCTGGTCAGACCTCAACCAAGTACATACAGATCAAAAATAACCCTCCCTTTTAGGTGCCCTGGCTTTTAGTACATCTTGTCCTGAAGAATCCAGCTAGTTCTACCTGGCTGGTACTGAATGGTCCCTGTGCCCAGTCCAGCCCTGTCCCTCAGCTCCCACCCACCTCCTCCTGCAATTTGTTGCTCCTTGAGCCTTTCCCAGGAGGACTCTTCCACCTTCAGCCCAGCTTCTGGACAACCATGGTCTGTGACTCTGTAAGGGTAGGACTTCAGACCCTCAGCTCTGAGCACTGGGTTTATTTTTCAGAGACAACCAGATCCCAGAAGAGGACAAAGTGAGGTGATGGAGGAATGTTGAGCAACAGCAGGTCCGTCCAGGTTTCACAGGCCACATTCAACACCATCAGGTGTCAAACCCCAGAAGAACCACCTCATTGCCAGTGCAGTGAACAGCAGAGGGGGGGTGTTGCCAATAAGGAGTTTCCCAGGCACAGAGGAAGTTGAAGCCAAGCAGCTGAGTAGCTGGAGAGGGTTTTTTTTTTTCCTGAACTTGACAGGATGAAGTTAACATGGGGTTAATGAAATGGGTCAGAGAGGGCAGGACAGGATTCCAGGAGGGCATGTTGATCACTTGTTGGATGAAGACAGCACTTAACACACCATACATGGGGAGGAACAACACCATGTACCACCAGAAGTGAGAGGTAGAGCTGCTGAAAAGCAGTCCCATGTCCTTGGTGTCCTGGTGGACAAGAAGTTCTCCATGGGACAGCAATGTGTCCTTGTGGCCAGGGAGCCCAATGATCTGTGAGGTGAATGGAGTGTGGTCAGCAGGTCAAGGGAGGTTCTCCTCCCCCTCTACTCTGAGCAAGTGAGGCCACAGCTGGAGTGTTGTATCTAGTTCTGGGCTGCCCCGTTCAAGAGGGACAGGGAAATACTGGAGAGAGTCCAGCAGAGGCTGTGAGGATGATGAAAGGACTGGAACATCTCTGGTGAGGAAAGGCTGAGAGCCCTGGGGCTGTTTAGCCTGGAGAAGAGAAGCCTGAGAGGGGATCTTGTAAAAGGTTACAAATCTCTGCAGGGTGGGGGTCAAGTAGAAGGCGCCAGGCTCTTCTCAGTGGTGCCCTGGGATAGGATGAGAGGTGATGGTCACAAGCTGAAACACAGGAAGTTCCATCTGAATAGGAGGAGAAACTTCTTCCCTGTGAGAGTGACAGAGCCTGAACCAGGCTGCCCAGAGAGGTTGTGGAGTCTCCTTCTCTGGAGACTTTCCAGCCCCCCTGGATCTGTTCCTGTGTGACCTGCCCTGGGTGACCCTGTTCTGGCAGGGGGGTTGGACTCGATGATCTCCAGAAGTCCCTTCCAACCCTTACCAGTCTATGATTCTCTGATCCCTCCTCCTACCCTCCCCTAGATTTATCCACTGCAAAACAGAGCAGAAGATCCGGATCCAGACCAGACATGAAGCTTTTAATGATTGTAGATCGAGGTGAATCAAATTTGAAAAACAGAAGCCTGCAGAAAGGTTGCTGTCCACGCACAAAAGGACACAGGGCATTTCCAGGGTGTGCAGGGGATGCCACTGTGCTTCAAGGCTTCTCTCCTCCATCAACACACACTGCCAAGCAACTACTTTCTAGAAGGGGAAGTCTGGAAGAGCCTGTGCCTTCTGGAACCTGATGAAAAAATGAGGATAACCCCCCCAAAATAATTAAAAGGACAACTCAGGGGGGGCTGAAGCCCCAGAACCAATCTTGGAACCAGAACCTGCAGACAGGAGCATGGCATGAACTCAGGGCTGTGTCTCAGATGTGCTCCACTCGCTTATTTTTTTTTTTTTTTTCATAAGCTGGTGACCCCAGCTGGGCAACCCAGCTTCACATCTCCTCTGTGGTCACCTCCTTGTCCTGGTGATTTATTGCCTTTGGGCAAAAAAAAAACCAAACCAAAACCACAGGAACAGGCTTTGCTCTACATCTTAGTGCACAAAACTCACACAGAGACGATCTCAGAACTGCAGGGGAGTCTGGACGAGACACTGGTGAGGTGGGGGATGGAGAGTCAAGGATCCAGGATGCCAACCACATCCTCCAGCCCTGGGAATCTCTCTTTCGCCCTGTGGAGCTTTACTCAGGTGCTGAGCACACAGCTCCTGCTGGGCAAAGGGGACAGTCAGCTGTAACCCTACTGTTGGCTTCTTTGAGACCTTCTGGGGTGGCTTTCTGACCTCGCCTTGCATGCTCTGGTACCTCCTTCGCTCACACACACTTCTGCAGAGGAGACCTTCAAGAATTCCAGACCCATTCCCTCAGAGAAGCCACCTCAGCACCTGAGGAATCCCCACTCCTGGCAGCAGGTACCCAGGAGGGCTCAGTGAAGCAATAACTTCCCCCCTCCCATGCCCACCAAGGCACTAGCAGTATTTTTAAGGCACCTAGAGGTCTTCTCTCAGAAGCTGCACAGCATCTAGAACTCAGACAAGGTCACCAAACACACTGGAGGCACCCAAAGGCATGGCTCAGCAGAAAGGAAAGCAGGAAGGCAAAGGTGGAAGCAAAAGGAACTCAGATGTCATAGAAATCCAGGTGGGCGCCGGAGAGAAAGGTGTCCTCCTCCAGAAGCTTCACCAGCTTCTGGGCCGACACGGTGCAATCTATCAGCTGGCCACTCTCCTGCAGGCCTTGGAAAAACTGACGCATCTCAGGGTCTCCAGTCTCAGTCCGGGCCAAGAGCTGCATGTCCGTGTCCAGAGGACCTAGGAAAAGAGGAACAAAAAGAGAAGTCACGTCAGGAGAAAGAAAAATCTGGGGCTCACTCTCCCCCTGGACCTGGCTCGGCTGCAAGATTGTTTTGCCCAACTTTTCTTCCATCAAGAATCTTTTAGCTGCGTCCAGCTCTGGAGCCCTCAACAGAAGAAGAACATGGACCTGTTGGAGCGGGGCCAGGGGAGCCCCAGCAATGCTGGGAGGCCTGGAACCCCTCTGCTGGGAGGCCAGGCTGGGAGAGCTGGGGGGGTTCAGCTTGCAGAGGAGAAGGCTCCCCAAGGGGAGACCTTCTGGGGGCCTTTCAATACTTAAAGAGGGACTACAGGAGTGCAGTGATAGGACAAGGGGATGTAGGTTGGAAATTAGAGGGAAATTCTTCCCTCTGAGGGTGGTGAGACCCTGGCCCAGGTTGCCCAGGGAAGCTGTGGATGCTCCATCACTGAAAATGTTCAAGACTAGATTGGATGGGGCCTTGTGCAACCTGCTCTAGTGGGAGGTGTCCCTGCCCATGGCAGGGGGGGTTGGAACTGGATGATCTTTAAGGTCTCTCCCAACCCAAACCACTCTGTTTCTCTGACAGGGTTCTGGCAATGCCCACAGCCTCATCCCTGCTGCAAACACCCCCATGGCTGAGTGCTGCAGCGGTGGCTCTCCCTGGCACTGGGAGGAGATGGATACTGGTGGTGGTTTGCACATCCCCCAGGAAGAGCCGGGAGGCAGTGGAAAGGAGCGAGGTGATGGAGCCGGGATTCACACCCAGAGGCAGTGGCAGAGTGGCAGCAAAGCCCAGCACTGGGCTAAATATCCCTTAAAAGCAATTCCCGCTCCAACCAGGAGCTGAGACCACCAAGGATGGTTGGTTCAGGGAAAGCTGCTGCCCTGAGCTGTGCTGCAAGGGCAGTCCCACCGGGCGCTCAGCACAGCCGGGTCCAGCACCCTCCTGTCCCCAGCCAGGAGGTGAGAGCATCTGCTCATGGAAAGGGACCCGACCAGGGACCTTGCCAAGAAGGATGGCAAGGAAAGGGGGGGGGTGATGTGTGATAAATGGAGCTCACAGAGACCCGGACCCAGACCTGGCCAACAAGCAATAGCAGAGATGAGGATAAACCAACCTGATGGGTCATGGCAAGCACCGGGCCGTCTGCAGGCATCACTTCAGGGAGAGCCAGTCCGGCATTTGCGGCTGTGAGGATGCAAATCTGGGGCTCCCAGATGCTGGGGGGGTGTCAGTAGCAGCGTGTGAACAGCTAAAGGCATGTGCAGCAAAAGGGAATCAGGGAGGACAGGTGGGGGATGGGCAGAAAGGGGTGTAAAAGGGACAAGTTGTGGGTATCACGGAGCCGGTCAGTGAGCTTGGCTGGCCACTGAGCTGGAGGCCTCAGGTCCAGGCAGGGGTATCAGGCAGGTGGGGGGTCCACACTGGTGCCTGGGGGGTCCACGAGTGCGGGGTGCCTGTGAGATGGGTGTGTGAGTACTGTCTGTTTGCAGCGAAATTCAAGCTGGACCAGCTGGTGAGTTGGGGACTCAGGGTGGGGTCAGAGGGCCCAGGGTCAGGGCAGGGGGCCGGGGCAGACAGGCACTTGAGGGATCCAAAAATGTACACGTGAACTCACGTGTGTGCCTCCAGTAGTGACCTCCTGCCCCTGCCAGCCCTGCCAGAGGAGGGGACACGGCTGCCTGGGCTGGTGGGTGCTGCAGGTCCTGCTGGTGGGTGCTGCTGAAGGCACAGCTGTGTCACCAGCCGTGTCACCAGCCACGTCCCCAGCCACGTCCCCAGCCACCTCCCCAGCCGTGTCAGAGCGCGTGTGTGTCTGGGATACCTGTCTAACTGCGTCACTGGCTGACCCTGCAGACGGAGTTTCGGCAGCAGCTGCTGCACACACCGGGTACGAGTGGCAGTTCCCGCCGTGCCGTGCCCATGTCACCAGGATACAGCCACTCAACAGTCCCTGCTAAGCCAGCCTGTCCCCAGTCCTGCCTTCCCAGGCCCCCGTCCTGGTGCCAGGCAGCAGAGCCATCTAGCAGCAGGTCCCCTTGCACCCTGCTTTATTTTGTGCTCAACTGGTGCCTTTCAGAGTGACGTGACAAAGCAGAGTGGGTGCCACCTCCCGAGTTCCCTACGAGCAGGGGTGAGACCATCACAGCTGGGCACGAGAAAAGCTTCCTGGAGCGCAGAGAGGTGGGGTGCAAAGGCCAGCCCCCGCCGTGCCCCGTTTACCAGTCGAGCACTCGAGGCACCACACGCCCTGCAAACATCTCCACCCTGGGACCCATTGGCAGCACGACAAGCCTGGGCCAGCAGCGCTCATGAGCAGCCAGACCCCTTCCCTCACCACAGCATGCAGGCCAAACACCCAGAGCATGCCCACTGCTCTGTGCCCACCCCGGGTGCCATCCCCGAGAGCCGGAGGTGCGCGCGGTGCCGCGGCCCCCTCCCGCCGGGGGAAGGTGCAGCCCCTGGCAGCGGGGCAGCCGCCTCTTATCACCCACCTGCAGCTGGCCGAAGGGAGGGGAGACGCGGCGGATCCCCTGGTGCAAACTGGACCAGGGCACTGAAGGGACGTAAGGAGGGAACTCCCAAATTCAAGTGTTAGCTGAGGTCACCCGCCCGCCCGCAGCTTCAGGGCAGGGGAGTCGGTTGCCCAGAGAAGGGGAGGTAGAAGCTCCTGTGGTGTGGCCCCCAGAGAGGTGAAGGTGCTGGACCCTCAGCTGTGCTCCCCAGGCCATCCAGCCCCTCTGGACTCCGATCAGCTCACTCGCACAAGCTGGAAATGCTGTGCAAGCCAAATACAGCCAAGAACTGATGTGGAGAGCAGAGTGGAGAGCAGACTGAAGACCTTCGGACCCATCCAACACCTCCTTCCCTGGAGTCATCTGGCAGGTGAGTGCTGGCCGGCTAAGAAGTGCCTGAATGCCGTGACTTTTTCTTTTTTTTTCCATTCCTTCTGCTTCTCTATCATCATTTTAGGCAGATTCTGAGTCTTGCAGTTTCCCCTTTCTACAGGGCATCCCATCTCCCCTCCTGTTGACTTGCTGCAGACGTGCTGGTACTCGGGATGGAGAGAGAAGAGAGGGAGCCCCTGGCCAACGAGGTGGAGGAAATGAGTGGGAGAGGTGGGTTTTCAGAAGGGAAGAGGAGGGGAAACTGTCCTCTCCTGAAGAGAAAAGTGCATCCAGCTTCTGCTGCAGAAGAGCTGTTTAGGGTCAAAGCACCTGGGGCTTGTCCCAGCCTGGGCTTGGCATGACTTGGTGGCTGCAACGTGCCCAGCTCAATTCCTCATGCTTATTTGTAGACCCACCACCAACACTAAAGGCACCTGAGCTGCCACCCGTGACTCCCCCCATTACCCACAGAAGGAAAGAGGAATTTGGGGCCACGTGTTACTGGCCTTGGGGTAACGTCCATTATGGTTTGCACTGGTTTATGCCCAGACATGCTTGTTTGGCTCTTGCAGCACTAGAGACACCCGAGCTCAGGTCCCGGTGTCTGCACAGCAGATGTGCACCCACCTCATCCACTCCAGTGCATCCCCCTCCAGGAAAGTGAGGCCTCCTTGGCCAGGGGTGACATGGAAGCTCCTGGCTCAGGAGCACGGGCTGGGACAGTCCAGCACGAGGGGATTTCCCACCACACGCCAGACATCCCCGGGTAGGGGAAAGGAGAACGCCCTGTCCCTTCTCTTGCTGGGGGGGGATGCAACCCCAGCACACCCCTGGGGTGCCTGTCTTTAGCAGCTTCTCCTCCTCTGTCCCCAGCCGACGTGACCCTGGACCCAGACACCGCCAACCCCTTCCTCATCCTGGCTGGTGACCAGCGAGCCGTGGGCCGGGGGGATGACTGGATCTCGCTGCCCAACAACCCAGAGCGGTTTGACACGGAGCCCTGCGTGCTGGGCAGCCAGCTCTTCACTGCGGGGAGGCACTGCTGGGAGGTGGAGGTGGCCGAGGCAGGGGACTGGTGGGCCGTGGGGGTGGCCCAGGAGTCTGTCAGGAGGAAGGGGGTCCTCAGTTTTACCCCCGAGGAAGGGATCTGGGCCGTGGGGCAGTGGTTTGGACAATACCATGCTTTCACTGACCCTGACTGGACCCCCCTACACCTTGCCTGCCTTCCCAGGGCCATCCAGGTCTGCCTGGACTTCACAGACAGGCAGGTGGCATTTGCTGATGCTGAAAACAAAGCCCCAATCTTTGCTTTCTGCCTGGCCTCATGTGCCAGGGAGAGGCTCCGTCCATGGCTCTGGGTGGGGATGGCCTCATGGCTCAAGCTGTGCCCCTGATGTAGGGTGCGTGGGGGGGTGGGGAGACTGGAAAGGCAAACACCATCATCTTGGAGCTTGGTGCTGGGATCCTGCGTCCTGTCAGCTTCTCCTCAGGTGGTTCCTCTGGCCACCAGTGGAAGGACTGGCAGGTCTTGGAGACGGATGCCACCAAAGAGCCTCCTTCATCCCCTCACCTATGGCTGGAAGTGCAGAGACAACAGGGCACAGAGCTTCGGTGCACGGAGGAGTTCGCTGCTGGGTGACCCCAGGGCAGAGCAGCAGCATTGAGTGCAGGGGCACTGCAGAGCTGCTCTGTACGAGGCCACGTCAAGTGCAGCGGGTTCAAACTCCTTAAAAGCTGCTGCAGAAGCATCTCTGGCTTTTTTTCAATTAAACTTAATGATTAAGTTAAAAAAAAAAAACCCCAAACATAGCTGGAGCTGGAGCTCCTGATAACCCTTATCTTCACTGTACTTCCAAAGCCTCTCCTTGCCTTAATGCCAGTTCTCACTGACGTGAGCGCTGAGCACTTTTCTGAGAGCAGAGCACCAGTCAAAGCTACAGGGACAGCCATGGAAGGTAGGAGTGAAATTGAGAAGTGTCTGAAGTCCACAGGAGAGGCAATTGCCACAGAGCTGCAGTTCCCTGACCACCCCCCATCAAGGTCTCCTTTTCCTCATATAGAACAGACCAGACTGGTTCAGGTGGAAGGGACCTACAACCATCACCTACTCCAACCATCCCGAGGGTCAAGCCTCTTCTTCAATGGCCGGTGTGTGAGGAGGGCTCTGTTCTGCCTTTGCTTCCAAGCCGTGTGTTCCTGAATCCAGCTCCTGAACCCAGTTGCCAACTACCATGGAGTCCAGTCTGGGAGCTCCCCAGTGCCTGCTCCACAGCATCAGTGGGGATGTCATTGCTCTCAGGGGGTGCTGGGTTCGATCCTGCTTTTGTGTATGTTTGTATACATTTAATTATTTTACTATTAGTATGATTGTGTTTCCTTTCTATTGTTACTGTTTCATTAAAGCTGTTTCAGGTTACCAACCCATAGGTCTCTCTCCCTTCTTTCCTTTCCCTACCCTTCTGGGGAAGGGTTAACAGAGAGTGTCCATCACTTGTCTAGGGGCCGGCCCAGCCTCTAAACCTTTGACAAAGGCTGGAGCGCCTCTATCTGTCTGATACAGCAACGTGGCATTTGCAGAGGATGCCTTAGGAGTTGGTGAGCAGACGGATGTGGAAAGCCTGGGACCATGGGCAGGACCCCCAGGCTCACCCTCTGTGACAAAGCACCTGGGCAGAAGGGCCCTCGGCGTGGAGAAGGTGCCCTTGCCCTTCCCTCCCCGCCGTGGGAACGGCCCAGAAAGGCAGCTGGAGGTGGCCTGGCAGCACGCCTGGTGTCCAGGGTCCCCTGGCAGCTGTGGGACCCTGGGTGGCCCTGGGACACCCCCTCTCCTTGGGTGGCAGAGGAAGGGGAACACAGCCCCTCAGCTCTGCTTCTATCCTGCCCTTCTTTAAATTAAAGGGGCATCCGGCGTGTAGAGCTGGTTGACTTCAACCCAGAAGGAGCCCTGGTGTCCTCAGCAGGACTTTCCTCCACTGGCCACCAGATAACATTCTCCAAACCCCCTTTCCACAGACCAGCTCCCATTTTCCTGCTTCTCCTATGTCTGCATTGCCCACCGTGGTTTGGGTTTCCCCTCCTTGCCTTTTCCTCCTTTGTAGATCACACAGTTGTAAAGATGATGTCTCCTTCATTTCTCTCTTGCTTCATTATGTACTTCATGATGCTCCGCGTTCACAAGCTAGAAGCAGGGAGGATTCTCCACCATTTTGGATCAGCTGCAGCTTCCACCAACGTTTCCCCGTGAGCTCCACCACTTTCCACCCAGAGCAGTGGTTGACAGCCCCAGGGAGCAATCCCTGTCAGCCCAGATGAACCCAAGGACTTTGGGGGTGGTGGTGGTTTTGTTCCCTCCCCCCCATTTATTTTGGGCTCAGGCTGGTTGGAAGCATTTCAATAGCCAGCAGTATTTGCATCAATTAACATCCTCGTGGGTAAGCTCGGGGAGTGTGGGTCAGAAGAGAGGACAGTGAGATGGGGTGAGAACTGGCTGAACAGCCCTTCCCTGGAAGGGTTATCACGTCTCCACTCAAGGCAGGGCAGGCGCATGAGCAAAACCCTGTTACCCCAAACAAGTATTTTCCACCTCAGAGACTGAACTCTTTGTATTAACCCATAAGGGTGTGGAGGTCAGAGCCCTGGACAGCCACAAAGGAGTGAAACCCTGCTGAGATGCTGCAGGAGGTGGCACAGGCTCCCCGAGTGAGGAACTGCACTGCAGGCCCCTCTTGACTCCACAGTGGCCAGGGCTTCCTTGTGAGAGTCTGAGCCCAGCCTTGTGCTCTCTACACCTCCTCCTGTTCCTCCTGGTAGCTCATGGGTTGCACTGACAAAAAGAAATTGCATAGAATCACAAACTGGATTGGGTGGGAAGGGACCCATCAAGCTCATCTCATCCGGGCCATCTGCAACTGGAGCAGGGTGCTCAGAGCCCCGGCCAACCTCCCCTGCAATGGGGCCAGGGATGGGGCAGCCACCACCTCTCTGGGCA
>WTSP01012412.1:56789-126111 GCA_025331215.1 Actenoides lindsayi | reverse complement strand
AGTGATTTTATTAATATAAAAATCAGGTAGTTAAAAGCCCTATAAAAAACAACTATTTATAGAATGTGTGGATAATTTATAGGGACATGAGGTTTACAGAAAAGCACTAAAAAACCCCACTTGCATAATAGTTGGAAACATTTTGAGTACTCAAATGAACATCTGTTTCACAGAGTAAAAAACCAGCCTTTACAATTTTAAAGCATTAATTTATTTTATGCTAATTGAAGTGTTCTACAACTCTTCCAGCAAAGTTAAATATTTTGGCTTGAAGTCCTGATGAGAGACTTCTTGAGCTCTCAATTATCTGTCTCTGAATGAAGTCATGCTGAAATCCAAGTTCACACAAATGAGTGACCAATAAGTTAAATCTTGCCAGCTCAAAGCTTGATGAAAGACTGCGCTTGCAAGAGCTTTGTGTCAGCCGAATGACACCAACATCTGTCCAGTGAGATGTGCTGAATGCAGTCACCCCAGGACTTCAAAAAATTTCAGCATACAAACAAATCCAGAGAGCCTGTTGCATCCAGTGGTAACAAAAAAACATGCAAACCCAGCCTTTTTATTTTTTTCTCCCACTCCTTTTTCTGGTATGCACATGCAAGAGAAGAAAACCTGCCAAGTGCTTAATTCATGACAGGAATATTACTGTAAAAAACTGATGAAAGGAACCTTTGTCTGCATGGGACAGGTGAAGTGCAAACTTTGTGACAGGCCAAAATGTGTGCAAACTGGTTAATCTAGTTAAGAATGACAATGGATTTTTCTCAGTAGGATTTGATCTTTAAATAGATTGAAATTTTTTAAGAAGTCAAACAAACCATCTTTGGGAGGCAATCAGTTATCACATGTGCTGCTGTGTTCAGTTATTCAGGAACAATCATCTCTAACTGGGAACACAAGAAAGAATTCCAACAGATAGATGGAGAGTTGAGGAACAGAAGAAAAAAACATCTACCCACTTATTGTAACTTTTCCTTCATGAAAGGGTTACATTTCATTTCAGCTGCAGTTCACAGTTCCCAATTTCACTCTGGCCCAGGACAGAGCGTGTGCTTTTGCCTTTAAAGTAGCAGAAGCCACTGCAATGATATCTTTCTTCCCCAAATGGAATGGAGAAACAGTAAAAAATTGTTAAATTACAACATTGAAAACTCATATCAATAAGCAGATCAATTAGCAAAGCAAAAGAAAGGATGGAATAAGAAATGCAATATACACAACATGCAAAAGCATGGAAAGCCTGGACTGGCTGAGAATAGACTTCTCACTAAGCTATGAAGCAGTATTACAATAGAAGTAATAAAATCCAGTATTAGAACAAGCATTAGTTTTTACTAAAACCCCAGAAAACTCTACACTGTGGGGAGATTAATGCAACCACCCCTTTCCTTCCATTACTATACATTTCAAAGCATCTTTCATGACTGAGAAGGCAAACATTCTCAAATGTGTGCCCACAACAGTTCAAACCCATCAAATCATATCATAATCACGGGATTCGTGCTTTGCTGGGCCACAAGAGACCATCCTGACAGGGAAAATTATGCAGCAAGTAGTAAGGAATTGGACTCTTCTTATTTTAAGGAAAAGGTAATTGATAATCAAGTGCTAAGCAAGAACGTAATTAATCCAAGGGAAAGGGTGGAAAGTAACATTACCAAAGTAAATCTGGGGGACTGAAGTGTTGGTTTTTTTGCTTTTTAAACAGAGAAAGCAAAATGCAAGGGTTTTATTGCTGAAGTATAACTGCCAAAACAAAATAAAAAGGCCTGGGGGGGGGATGATGACGGGGGGACAGACAGCACAAACAAGAGATTCTCACTCCTTTATGTGGTACACTGCATCATAAATTATTCCCTAATCCCTTACAGTTTTGGCTCACACAGGTCACTGCTTATCTGAGTTGGCGGGAAACATGCAAAGCAGCTATACCCCGAGGAGAGGAGGGAATCCACCAGTGGACATTAAATGATAAATAGTACAATAAGCTGGCACGGATACAGGCCATGCTGCACATTCCTCTCCGGAATTTTGATTTGTTATCTAGGGCTGGAGTGGAAAACATACAGAGAAGGACAGAAGCAGAGGAAGCTGAAGCTGCAGCATCCAACCGACTCCATCAGCCTGCAGATGGTCACCGAGTCACTCACCTCATAGCCTTTTTCCAGCAGGAACTCAGCCAAGTACGATCCATCCTGGGAAGAACAAGATACAGGAAAATGTTAGAAACACTGAATGGGCCTGGGAGATTTGGACTGGGTAAGGTCTCAAAAAGGGAAGAAAAAAAAATTTGCAGTGAGTCAATGGGGTAACAAACATACACTTTGATTTCTCCAGATTTATACACTGACCTAAAAATACCGTAGAAGCTTTTTGGTTAATTTTAAATTAAGAAGCAGTATATTTTAAGATAACTTGGTTACAAATGTTGGTTGAGAACTCCTGTCTCTTGAGTCTCTTCCCAAGTTCCACTATAAACTACCAGGGGATAACTTTTCAAAATATCCTAACCACAGTTATTGAAATTGAACTATTTTGGAGATAGGGAAGGAAAAACATCCTAGAAAACTGGAGCAAGCAAACAGACTTGCCTCCACAGCACCGTGTCACGCTCACGTCTCCCTTACACGTGTCTCTTCCATAAGCCCTACGAAGGCAGTGATAACACTGCCTGGCCAGCTGAGTGTTCAAAACCAGCCTCAGCACACCCTATACTTATACTACAGAGTAAAAGCCATTTTCATATTTAACACATCATTGAAGATTGAGAGTTTGGGTTGTTTGGAGTTTGTTTTTTGTTTGGTTGGGTTTTTTCTTCCTTTTAAATCCCTGTCAAACTTAAACTCCCCAAAAGCAAATACTTCAAAGCACATGCTAGTGCATGTTGTCCTGCAATAGGATGCTTTCCCTGGCAACACTACTGCCAGGATTACCAAAGGCAATAAGCCATATTATCCTTACGTGTACACACCACCACAAACCAGCAATGTTCACCCCTGCAGAAGAGTGCTCACTGAACAAAATAAGCAAGTATTGCCCTTGCTCAAAGGTTTTGCATCTTTCCAGTAACTTTTTGAACTGCTTGCTCCTTTAATATGCGAGAGCATTCCAGAGCCAACCAACTTGCTACAGAACGACCATAAAGACATGAGATGCCACCTGTGCTTACATGCTGAAACCCTGCTGTATGGCTCTGCTCCACTATGATCTTGGCCAAAGACATTTAAGTGCAAAACTAAACAGACATCTCTTTGGCCCTCTTCTTAAAAGCTTAAGTTTCTCCAGAGAAAACCTCTCTCACCATAGATTAAATGAGCTTCTCTTGTCTCATAGCATAAGGAGAATACCATTTTGAAGTAAGAGGCTTGAGATGCACTACAGGAGCCCTGAAGCAGCAGGGCTGACAGTGGAGACTGCTTACTACAGGAATGGTAAAATCATGAGTAATCTGTGCAAAAAATGGGGCACGGGGGCATGCTGCTGTATGCTTAAGACTGCAGCGTTGGAAAAGATGAGTGACTTCATGGTATAAATGTTTCCTGAAGTCTTACACAGTGTAGAAGAGCTTGAAACCAAGAGAGTATGTCTCAGCTTACATACTTCTCCCCCGAGATGTATACATATGTGTTCACAGAGCTTTCCAGTGCCATAACCCAACGGCCATCAGTATGTGACACCAGCTGATCTGGAACAGTATGTTTTTCTGTACATCAAATGAAAAGAACAAGACCCTGTTGAAAGGAGAAATTCAAAGAATATGCAATGGAAACTCTGGAGAAACATGGGGGGTGGGGGGAAGACAACCACCTTTAATGTAGCTGTCATCACTTTCATTAGTAATTCCTCCATGATTTAGCAGAGATGGATCAGAGGGAAGGACACTCCCCAATTCTCCTTGCGTGCTCAGTCCACTAAAATAAATATATAAGAGAAAAAGAAGGTGAAAGTGGGAGACACAGAACATGCAAAGGAGATGGAAGGAAGAGAAAGGAAAAAAAAAAAAGGGGGGCTGTGATTCCTTAGGAAGTTGATGGGAAACAGACTTGACTAGGATTGAACCCTGTCAATAAGGTCTTGTTCTTCTCACCCAGGCCATTGCTCAAACTTTCCAGCTGCCCTGGAACATTTCTGAACCAGCAGTGGCACTGGCTTCCTCTGCACTTCCCTTCCAGGTCTGTCAAGTGATAGGGCAGGACTTTACAATGAGTGGGAAACAGGCAGCAAGTGTGAAAGCGACTGGCTTCTGGCTCTAGCACAGCCCAACTGATTTGCTGTCCACAATCACACAGAGCAGAGATTTGTGCTGTCCTGCCCGGCGATACCGTATCGCACACAGCCCCGGGGGTCACGTTTCCCTTCCTTTCCTCTTCAGTTCAGCAGCCGTCAATGCCAACGGCAATCGGAGCAGTCATCAGCGTTGCTACGTTTGCAGCTTGTAAGGAGAGTGCAGTTTCCATATTTTCCTAATAAGGTCAAGGAGTAAATATTATTAGATAGAATCTATTAAGTGATTTAAACCTTTATTCATAGGAAACTGCATTAGGCACATAAATTCAATTATCAAAGCTATTGATTCCCATTTATACTATAAACAGATCTTTCCAGATTCAGGAAAGGATCTAGGTGTTTAGCAAGACATCTCAAGTTTTGTTAGAATTCACACATTTCACTTCACTTGAGCCACATGCTGCTAACCAAATCCAGTCCTGGTTTGCATCTGAGGAGGAATGGACCCGGTCGAAGTGCATGATTTGGTCTGACCCATGAAGTTGGGGACCGAGGGGCAGGGTCTTCCCTGCTATAATAAGTGCTCGTAGTTACCTTGATCCTCTGTTGCCAAGTGTTCTACCCCAAGAGTCCTTGGTTACTGTGTTCCTTTCACTGGGCAATGTACCTTTATACTTCAGAAGAGCTGTCACATTTGAGAGCTTACTTTTGCTAATGTAAAGTACCCAGCTATTGCAGTGCAGTTTGTGACGAATCAACAAAACCTCACAAGACAGAAGCAGGTCTCTTTCTGGCCAAGACATCAATCTTAAAAGAAAATTGTCTACAAATGACCTGGCTCTGCATAGATATGTAAGACAAGCTCAAATGGTCAAAAATAGTCTAATAACACCGATTAAATAAACCACCTGAGTTAAAACAGTTCCTCATCAACACACTGACATATCAAACTTGAAGAATCATTACCCTGTCTTCAGCCAAATAGTGGTTTGAAAGCACATACAAAGAATGATACTTCAGCTGGCTTCCAAGACACAGCAGCAGGTTTCCAACTGCAACTGCCTTACAACCCATCTGTAGAATCCCCAGACAAAAGAAAATAGTCACACCAACTAGAACGAGACAACTTTAGGATGCAATCTTTTATATTTAATATAGTGGTTCGTGTCAAGAACTTCAATAAGCTTTGACATACTATCAAAGAAAAACCTCTTCCAACAGAGTGAAGAAATCGGGACATGAACAACAGTTAGTGCTTTGCCACAAACATCTGGAATAAAAAAGTATCAAGTTTGACTTGATCCATGAGCAAAGAATAGGATCACTTATACAGAAAACTGAAATCAAGTGGCATTATATAGCCTGTTTAACAATCCAAACCTCCTTTATTTTGCACCACTTTGCACAGGGAAATTCTATTGGCAATGGGCTCATTTTGGGTTTATACGGACACTCGGAGAAGGCTGTAAAAGCAACCCCAAATGCAAGACATCCTCATCCTCTTCCTTTGATATGGCCACTTCCAACATCCTTCTGCACTGTTCCTGGATTCAAGAACTAGATTACATCCTGCCTGAGGATATGTAACCTGGAGAAGGTGACCCTGTCTTCCCTACAAACACGAAATGTTAGGAAATTCCAAATCCATGCAAAGGATTGTGAGAAATCCCGCTGCAAGATCCCTAAAGAAACTGTCCACCAACAGCCAAGCTCTCTGCTTCCTGAAACAACGGAGCTGTTAAAGTCACACAGACTCCCAAACCTGACTCCCCACCACAAGAGACACGGTCACTCAAAAAGCACCACTTCAGGGGATAATAACACCAGGAATAGAGCCGGACTCCTGTGCCCTCCCCGTGCTCTGTGTGCCTGCCTGTTCAATAGAGCCGGAGAACATAGAAATGCAACACACCCACTGTCAGATGCACTGTTTGGGGGGGGTGGGGGGGTTGATATTTTGATGGCGGGTGTGTAAGATGAAGTATCTGTCCATTTGTTATGTGCTTATAGTTTTACTCTGTACTTTAGTGTGTCACAAATACCAAGTTCTCAGACTTCATTATTCCTTCGGAAAGAAGTGCTGCAATTTTCCACATATCACATGAAAGATCAAAGTTGGTTATACTTCTAAAATTCAAAGCTGAGTAAGGTCAGTGCAGTGTCCTTAGGAATAACACTGCCAAGGTAAGCTCATGGAAGCTCAACCTATAGATGGTGGCAGCTACCAAAGTCATCCACAGCGGTTCTAAATCCCTTTTGAACCACACACCAGAAGTGTGCTCTGCTGAAGGTAAATTGCGGTAGGTTCTATTAATCCGTCTGGGGTCGGGGTATGGGGAGAGGCGGCACACGTTCTGCCACAGGACACGGCGTTTGTTTTTGAAAGGCATCTTTAACAGCGCACTGTCACCATTTCCATTTTGCCTTGTTTAAACCAATCATCTATACTTACATTAAAAGGCACAGCAGCAGTGCCACTAGTAGCCTTCCCCAGTAAATGGTTGCTTCATCAAACTTTAAACTTTTGTACATCTACAAGCTAATGTTATTTCAGGCTGGAATATGGAGACTGATTCTTAGGAGCACGGAACACACACCACTCTAAAGCAACATCTAAATGATTTTCATAACAATCTGTAACAACTACTATTCATTTGTTTGTAGCACTCCAAAACAGCCTTCCTTCAAAAAAAAAAAAATAAATCCAAGAGAGTAACACAGTGCAATGTTATTTTTGCTGAAATACATACTTCTAATCATTTCCAGTGATTTATGGGGGAAATTGGTAATTTTTTTCAGTTACTATAAACAGAACAGTGCTGCACTTTGTCTCAAGTCTTCAAGGCAATACTTGAGGTAAAGCATTAAAGTGTTCATAAAAAATTCTCCATACTGAAAAAAGGAAGAATTATGAACTCTGAAGTATTTAAATGATTTATTAAAGCTGCCAACCTCCAAATGCAGTAGTTATTTTGCTATTTTGATTTGTATTCTGGCCAAGTAAGAATAGGAAAACAAGTGTCTTTTTGTTCCTGCAGTAAAAAGAAAGAAGGCAATAAAAGTTTAAAAAAAAAATAATCTTTGTTTTAAGACATTCACCACTTAATTGAAGTGTTTTTGAAATGCACTAACTGCAGTACAAGAGAAAATTAAGCAGGAGGAAAAGTGATCATTAGCAACAACAATGTTGTAATTACATTGCTCTGTTCTTTTTCAGTTAAGACTTGCTGAAAAGCAAAGCCGCTTTGGAAAAGTGAATCAGCCAGTTATTTCCTAGTCCGAGCTCCACCTGACCTTGCGCAGTATTCCGCTGGTAAACTATTAAGTTATATTAAGAGCTGCAACTGCAATTACGAACCACAGCAGCAACAAGTTTTTCTTCCTTCCTCTCTCAGTTGTCTTGAGCCAAAACAAAATCATTCGCATCATCAATATTTCTAGCAGTTCTACTGTGAACCTCAGCGTGGACACTGCCCGAAGAACAAACCTCCGCACTCAAGCCAGCACAAACCAAATGAACTCATGTAAGTCAAACTTGCTCCTCACCATTAGGAGAAGCTACCAGTTCCGAGTTCTGGCTTCAGCCAACAACAGGAAAGTGTGCCAGTGCAATGCTGCTGATTTTAGGTATTAATATTGAAAAATAGTCAGTCTAAACCACAAATGATACTCTGCAACAATCAAGCTGCTTGCATCTATCATGCAAAAGGCCCGAACATCCCAGTCTGGGAAAAAACAAGTTACAGCATCAAACTGACTATACTAAGGTGTTTTTCCGGACTGCAGGAACCTGTGACACTTAATGTGTTATTTCAAAACACACGTACCACACGTTCCCCAGTGACAAGTCAGGTGCTTGAGAGCTTCTTAGAAAAAATGTAAAATCATGGCCCTGAACTCTCAGGCTATGTGCTCAAACGTTCACCTACTCAAAATAACTACCAGTTTCAGATGTGTCCAAAGAACTATATTTTTAAAGAGGAAATGATCAGTAGAGAGCCTTTTGAAGATTTTAAATAACAAGCTTTTTATCCATGTGATAAGCCCTAATACATTACTTTTTTCTTCACTAAGAACATTTGCAGTATACTAATATAAAACAAACTAGTTATGAACTCTGAATTTGGGAGAAACCTAGCTGTAATTTTCTGCCTCACTAGTGAAACCACAGGGATTGGAGGAATGTGTCTATAAACACGGAAACACAAATCATACGGACAACACTCCACGAGAAAATCAAAACCTCTACTTACAGTGTTTGCAATGGGAAATCCATAATAGTTTCAAAACCCACAAGATGATTGTTTTGCCCATCCCCATTTCCTCCTGCTTTCAAAAAAGCTACTGGTACCAGACGGTCTTTCACCTTTCTAGAACAGCCCCGGCAGGTCCCATCAGCAGCAGCTTTGAGGACATGCCTGTCCTCGGGTACCCAGACCCACCCATCAGCCCGGTGAAGTGACTAACACTGCAGCCGACTCGGGAGGAAAGCCCTTAATCTGCAAACGCAAACCAACCCCAAACACACAGTATCTGGTTGCACAGAGCAAGGAAACCAGGACACTCACGTCTAAGCTGTGGGGCACACTCTCAAAAGAGCAATTTTGACCTCAAAATCTGAAATTTCAGAGTTGTCAAACCATAAAGCCAAGAACTGGTTTTGGGAGATACACAGTGCCTGTTATGTTTAAGACAGATGGGTAATTTTGTGAAGTGATGCCAGGAGGAAAATATGAAATCTTCCCATGCCATCTTTGTCTTTATCATCCTACAGAGAGCCAAAGCAAAAGCAGTAACAAGGCTACTACTGTAACTAGGGAGGCCACCTGAATTTGCAAGCACAACTCAACACACATCCCCACCAGAAATGACAGACCCACCTCATTCCCTGTCTTGTTTTTTCCTGCAGCATCCCCTACGGCCCCCGAGGTTTGTGCTGCTTCCACCGCTGTAGCACCAGCCCCTCACACTGCTGCTTGCTGCCCGAGTTTATGGTACTTTAATTATAGCCCAAAACATTGTTTCCTAACAGGGTGGAGGGTCAGTTATTTGAAAGAAAACAAAATAAACACCACACTTGCTGTCTTGTTTGCATGAGACCAAAGCCTAATGAAGGAGAAGTAAAGGAGTGTAGACAGGGGAAAAAGGGTTTTAATACATTCCTCTGTACTCAGCTTTACACATGAGCATAATATACTCTGAAATACGATTTAGAGAAACAAAACCAAAAAGAAAGCAAGTTCCAACGGCATCAGAGAAGCAACACAGCGTAAGACAACTTTTCTTTTCCCAAATGTTTGCATGGCTAGAAATTTGGAAATGCAGTCGGGCACACTGGATTGGTACATCAGACCTTCAACAGCTCTTGGTCTTGCAACACGTGCTTGGGTGGAAGAAAAGCACTGACCCTGCAACAATACTGTCTGCAAGTCATGAAAGCAACCACTCTGTTTCCCAGACATTTGAAGTTTTTGGTCGTGTTGCAACCGATCATTACTATTAGGTATTGCCTCTCCCACTAAGTATGGTGGAAGCCCAGTTTTTACTGGTCTGGCACCTACCAAAGCACAAACAGATTTTTTTCAGAAACTCTGTTTATGCACTTCTCACCTCCTCATTTCATGGCTCTCACAATTGCCAATTTTCAGTAACAGAGATCTTTAAAAGGTGACCCCCCCCCCCCCCAACATTTCCCACATAATTGTGAAGATCCAGTGCAGCCAAGAGACCACTGAGCCTAAGGGGGACCATCACCATCCCAGAGCTCCAAGCAGCTCCTATTTCTTCTTTACACCAGGACGGGATACAATAAGAATCAAAAAAACCTTATCACATCAATAAACTTCCTGATATCTTTGCTATGGAATAGAAAAGGAAATAGCTAATTGATATATGAAAATAAACAAGAAAAATCCCACAGAAATCTCAAAGCCAAACTCTTGTGAAAGAATATAAATATTTGGACCAAAATGTTATATCTTATGTGAGAAACTGAAGCAGCAGTAATGGGAAAAGAAATGCAACAGGAGAGCTCTTAAGAGTTGCTCCTTAATGTTCATTCTACAGACATGCTGCTCTGCCCTGTAACACGTACTTAACACACTGGCTTAGGCTGGTAAAGATCCTCTAATCCAACCTCCCCGCCATGGGCAGGGACACCTCTCAACTAGACCAGGATACTTAAGGCCTCATCCAACCCAGCCTGGAACACCTGCAGGACAGGGGCATCCACAAGCCCTCTGGGCAATTATTCTATTCCAGAGTGTCACCACCCTCGTACTGAAGAGCTTTTTCCTGAGACCCAATCTCAACCTACCTTCTCCCAGTTAAAAACAACTTCCCCTCATCCTATTGCTGGACACTCTTGTGAAGAGTCCCTCTCCAGCATTCCTGTAGGTTCCCTTCAGGTATTGGAAAGCAGCTATAAGGTCCACCCAGAGTCTTCTCTTCTCCTGGCTGAACAATCCCAGCTCCCTCAGCACATCCTCATAGCCCCTGAATCATCTTTGTGGCTCTCCTCTGGACTCAGTCCAGATTTGAATACAATTCTTTTAACCAGTTTTTCCAAAGATAATGCTTGCAGAACTCCATGTTTTGCATCACATTTTTATTACACCCAGGAGCAGCTTCACATTTTGTTGAATACAAGTAAGAGTAAATAGCTTCAAAACATTTTTAAAGAGTGGGATTTTATTTTTTTTTTATTAAATCAAGAATATATTCTATAGTATAACTGTAAATAAACTATATATATGTACTCCATGGTAAAATCTGACTGAACAGAGCTATTAATTTTGTGTTTACATTTCTCTGTATAAAAAAAACCTGTTACTGAAGCTGCTTAACTACATAATAAATACACTCTCATTCAAAACATTGAGTGGTTGAAACTGGACATTAGACCAGACACCTCTGTTCCACGTGGCCACTCTAATCAAGTGCTCCAATGCCACATGGACTCAGCTTCCTGGTGGCGAGGAGCCAAGCAGGATAAGGACTATCTATGCGATAGTAAAAGGATGCAGTGTTTTTTCAGAGAAGGTTGCAGAAGGTTGTTCTTATATTTACAGATACCATACAATGCCTTGTGTACCCAACTTCACAGCTTTCCATGTCCGCTTCAAAGGAGGAAAAAAACCACCCAGTTTCATTAATTGCCACGGTTCTTGTCTAAGGGGAACTAGAAAGGGAAAGCAAGCGATCACGTCTGCTTATCCTGTCTGTCAGAAACAGGATTTGGAATAAACACAAACACAAAACCACCGGCAAAATACACATTCCTTCAATTCACATCGAATTTAAAATCACCTGCAATCTGAGTGAGCAGCAACCTCTTGTATCACCTTCCAGCACTGTTAGCAGAAGAATTCTTCAGCTAGCTGGCTTTTTCTGTCCTTATTATAAGAGCAGAGCTATGTTAACATAAAGCAACTGCATAGATCAAGTATTTCCATATCAGTTTTGTTTCGATGAATTACGCAGTTCTGCATAGATCTCTGAAAACAGAAGAACTATTTAAAACTTTCACAAAGAAGCCTTTAAGAAGCATCAAAACAAATCACTTTAGAAAGCAGAGCTTGTCAAACATTTAACGTCTTTCATTTGCTGTTCCACAAACCCTGAAACTAGTTTAACTGTCATTACAAGCTGTGGAGAGACTGAATACGTTGGACACATTTTAGTAATTTCTGTCTGTATTCATAGTAATTTCCTCTAATTTCAAGGTTTCTTTGCAGTTTGAATCGCTTCACGCACTCAGAGCTGCAGGAAATACTATGGAAACCTCCCTGTCTCTCTTACTTATCAAATTGTTCTATGACATTTATTCCTGGTTACATTAATAACAGCCTACCAAAGCCAAACAACATACCATCACAATGTTAGTTCTGTAAAATTCATAAATTCTTTCATTGCCAAGGGATGTGAAGGGTACACTTTAACTGATCCAACATAACAGCTTTTGCAAAAAGGCAAATGCGAATAAAGTAACATTTAGTTTTGATTATAAACATCACTGGCACTTAACAATGGCAGCATCCTATCTTTTTTAAGAAACAAGTAAAGTTTCCATAGCAAGCACAGGAAGTGAGCTCTTGCTTTTATTAAGTATCAGAAAACCTAACAGCCAAGTACAAGAGGGCCTCATTTTCAGAGCCACGGTGGCTCAGAGTGGCCCTTTTCTTTGAACACCACACTAACCCACCCGGGAGAAGATGATCAGATGCGTATACATAAGCAGTTCCTAAAATGAAGTAAATGTGTCCTCCTTTTAATGCTGTTAAGAATTCCAAATTAACACCACCATGCAGCTGACTATTTGGAATGGTCTTCATGCTTTTATCTGCAGGTTCACGTGCCGTTTGGCTTTTGCCCAGGCTGAGCCAACACCTCCAGCAAAGGACAACAGATAGAAGACGAGAAACTGCACTTTGTACCTTATGAATCTTCTTAAACACTTATGTATTGAATCACTACAATCTGCTCAAAGACGGAAAAATGAAGTTTCCATACTGAACTACATCACACATGGAAAACTAATTTGTGCAGTCCTTCAGGAGGAGTTCATCACTGCATCAACTAAACTACACAGCATCAAACCATCTGTCTTCTCCCTCTGCCTCATTCCAAGAGAAGGCATCATCCACTTTCCTCCCATCCTTCCCCCTGAGGGTTACCCATTACTCAGAAAGCCTAAAGAGGCATCATAAGAGGACTGTCATTTAGGCATGGTGATAGGGCATGTGCCCTGATCAAACTATACTACGTATACCCTCTAGATGAGCATCCTTACTCTTTAGGGGCTGCTTGCATTTATTGAGGTTATCTGGAGATATACTGAACAACGTCTCAAGAGTACTAGTGAACATGCTGACAACAAGTAGGTGTGTACAACCAGACAGCTTAACCACTCTACACTCACAAAAAACCTCTACCTAAACCACATTGCACCAGCAGGCATTTTGGAGGAAGTTATTTGATCTATTGCAACCTGGAAAGAAGTCTACAACAAACTGATTTAAGAGGATTGCAAAACTTCACCTTCAGGGCCTCAGCTCCTTAACTCTGAGCTGTGGTCAGCACTGCCATCCCTTCTGCCATCGGGCAGCCCTCCAGACACACATGCGCTGCTCCCAGGGTAGAACTCCAAATGGAAACTGTGGCTTCATGTTTGCACATCTTGTTTGTCAATATTGCTTTGCCTTTCCAGTACAACTTGCCAAAGGGACAGGCTGGAAGAGTGCTGGCTAGAGCAAAGCTGCTCCTCTTGGCTGGATGCCTACGCAGCAGTTGGCCACATGTGCCATTCCAGCACTCTGTGCCTACCTAGATGACCTGCGATGGAAATGGGAACTTCTCTTGATCTTTTAGAATGCCTGCTTGTTTCTAAAGACAATTTTTCTACATCCATACAGGAAAACTTTGGTTTTTTCAAGATTATTTCAAATTATTATTTCAAATATTCAAGTATTTCAAGATTACTCAAAACAGTGGTTTACATGAAGGGAAAGAAAATGTTTCTAGGCATTCTTATGTACTTCTGTAGAGCCATCACAACCTAGCAAACCAATTCAGTCATCCCAACCTAGCAAACCAATTTAGCCATCAAGTGACTGAAGTATGCATCAGAAGGTGATCAGCAGAGGTTTAGGTCCCAGGAAAGGGACAAGCAACTAAGGACAAGCAGGCAAGGAGAGGGGAGAGTGCTCATCCTGAAGTGTAGCTTAATTTCTCCAAAATTTCCAGGATAGGACCAGCAAAGGTGGAGCACGTTACTCTTCTGCTGATGTGCAGGAAAGGTAACACTGGAAGTTGCAGTTAAAGTTGTGCAAAACTATTTAGACAGCAAATGCTGTTTTCTCACATTTTAATTTTGTTCTGCTCCTTTCCGTAGAATGAAAGTATTTCCCCAAAGATGTTGGTGCCAGATACCTATTTACCCATTCTTAATGCATCTCATGCCACGAGGATGCCAAGTCATATTTCTCTCCTTGTACCCAGGCTTACAAACATACAGGATGTGCAAGCAGCTCATATCTAGTCAGTAAAAAGCATTTCATGTTATCTTGCATAAGAACAGTGTTCTTAGAGCTCTTGAACAACATCGGGAATCATTTGCACACACACATTTCATGCATGGGGTCAAACCCATTTCTGATCTATGACAATTGAGTTTTCATTCAAGGAGACGTGGAATCAAGTGGATATATTCCTCACCAATCACCCCGTACCCTAAACAGCTCAGTTGTTTTTTCACTGAGACAGCATCCAAACAATCACATAGCATCACACAGCTTCCTTCCCCCTTCCTTTAAAGCTAGTAATTTGTAAACACTCACTTCATTTGTATCTAGCTTTTCACATCAAATAGGGAGAAACTCACTATGCTGAAACTCAACAGTCCTAATGATGTTTTGTGGAAGGTGGTCAGGAAACCAAGCATCAGCACAGGGACTGGTAGTTCCAGATGTCAACAGGAAAAACAAACAGAACACCAGTGTCTTAAGCACCCTATTTTACAGCCTTCTCCATCTCCAAGTACTTATGCTTTCCTAAAGTCTTCAAAGTTAACAAGAAGGTTAATAATATCTTTGTACAACAGTTCTTCACTTTGCCTATGTTTATGTACAGCTTGAGGAATATCCTGATAAAAACGCAACCTACAAGGCAACTGGCCAGACCCATAGTGCAAGATACCAAAAGAAATGCTCCTTCTGCCCTTTTTAATGCATAGCAAGGCTAAAACAAGTTACTCTTGCTGATGCCACACAGTTAAAGTACAAATTGCAAAGTCATTTCCACAATGTTTGTCATTCTGAAAAAGTAGTAAAGCTCTGAAGATGATATAGCAAGAGATGGAAAGATTTAGTTGCACTGTCCCTTCTCATTTAAAACACACGAAGAACAGTCCTACAGAGCCTAGACTTCTGCCTCTAGCATTTCTGTGTGATCTCACCCAAGTAACTTAAATTTGGTTTTAAGTCTTTTTTTTTGTTTTTTGCCATAAGCCAAGATGAATGATTATGAGGGACACTGCTTATAAAACACCCTCAAATACTATAGCAACACATGCAAACAGTCCTGAAAACAGCTATGAGGAATGAAAACTGACTAAGATGTGTGCACAGGCACACATCCCTGCAGAAACTTAGGCAAAATTCCCTTCTTGTTAAAAGGGGAAATGAATGGAAGGTTTTTTTAATTGCAGAAATATTAATAACTACTGCATTCAAATATGTTTTCACAGAACAGAAGTGAACAAACTGATGTTCAGATTGCTGGAAACACTCTGGTGACTGCACCAACACGTTATGAGTGGAACAGATCTGCTAAAATCCAGAATAAAAGCTTTTGTGGGACCATTTTTAATTAAATCACAATTTTAATGGATGATTTTACTGACACTAATAATATTTTATAGATAAAGCATGGAAACAAAGGCAGACCTATGGGGTAAGAGTCAAGGAGCAGCACTAAATCAACTGCTAGGCTCAGAAAGAAGCCTTCAGCTGCCCTGTCAGCAATCATCCAGTACATTGTAGAACATTTGGCAAGACCTTCTATGGTGTCTCATTGCTTCTTTCTCTGGCCTTGTCCTTTATAAAAATATTTCCTCTTGATATCACCAGACACACAATAACTGGGCTACAAAATTAAGCTTGCTGTCTAAAGCAATCCTCCCACCTCTTTTCTCTTTCTGAAGTTCAAGCCTATACAGGAATATTGCAACATTTCTGGAGGGTTTTCATCATTATTTCTGAAGAGAAGCTTCTTTTTAACTCTCTTCTTAGCAAATTGTCAATACCCATGAAATGGGAATACTTTATTAAAATAAACCAACTAGAATTTATATAGCTCTAGTGCTATATACACAATTGTAAGCTATGTGTCTTACATCAGTAAAAATTAACTCGTTAAGGGCCCAGTTTATCACACAAATGCTACAAGTTATTACTAAAAGGGGAGGAGGAATAGAGAGAAGTTGAAGTATGCTAGATGCTGGGCAGGAACGATTTACTCTCACAATTGTTCTAATTCTCTCCAAGATTCAGAGTGTCATACTTTGTGTTCACAGAAAGAGTTGTGCAATCCTTTATAGTGAATTACAGGGAAAAAAATATTATGGTAAGAACTGTTCAATTTCTTTTTACTTTTCATGCATTGCATAATTTACAAGAAAGATGACACAGAAGGAGAAAGTTTAGAATTTATTTTAAAAAACTACCCTGAACTGTTCTTAAAGTTTCAAACACAAGGAAATTCTTTGCCAGACTTTAATAAGAGTAAGGCTAAGTCCAGCCACACATTTCCTGGTTTGTGCAAGAAAATGATCCACAGTGCTTTAATTCAATTATACCTCCCAAAGATGGGGTCTGCTGAAGGGTAGAAACAGCTCAAGAATCCTTCAAAATTACCAAATTCTAGAACCACAACCAAACTTTTACTCACCAAATAACTACAAACACGATCTCTACTACAGAAACCTGTGTGAGGTAACTACATTAAGCACATTTTCAATATTTACTTCAATTCTCAGTCAAAACCACTCCCAGCTGGTTGAAAGCAGGAGGCTTATACACTACTATCCGTCTTTGAATGATCATTTCATTCCAAATTGAATGTAAGTGCAAGAAAAGTATTTTACCTTCCCAGCTGCTGTTAAACAAGTGAGAACAGTTTTAAGCATTAGAATACTACAAAACATAAACTGGTGTGGGCTCTGAAGGACATGATCCCTCATACTACACCAAAGCACAACCTGAGAGGAGACTAACAGAAGGAAAAAGGGAAGAGGACCTTCACTTTGGTTTTTAACAGCATACAAAAAGGCTTTTATCCACCAAGACCCATGAACCAGCTAAGAACCACAGAGTGCAGCACAAATACAATCCTTCCGACTGAAGACCAGTAATTTTCCAGTGCTTACCAGCAGTACTAGCTAAAATGAGGACACCTGTCCAAAGACATTTCAGTCCAGAATAATTAGAATGTGTCTATCCACATCTAGACGAGAGAATACATCCCCTCAAACACAAGGCCGTCTTAAGCAGGCAGACCAAAGACTAACGTGAGAAGTAGTCACAAAAGGTCAATACTCGAAGCAAAAAAAAATTAAATAATTGCTTGCATATAGAGTAAATCTTTTATTGTATTTCATGCAATGCTAGAGTAACACTGGATCCCTCAGTACCATGGTAGGCTGAGTTATTTATACACACACAGGGATCCACCTCTGCAGTAATCTAGAATTAAAACATTGACACCATTTCTTGCAAGTGGCAGCTGAAATGCTGAGCGCACAGCCCTGGGTATCCCAGACATCACCACCACCCAGGGGTGGAAATGCAGAGCACAGCACAGCACAGTTTAACAGGCCTGCAGCAGAGGCTGCAGGTACCTTCCTGCAAGGCTTTCATCAAGTCATCTCAAGTCATTAGTTGATTTCAAAACTTGAATAGGCTTGATGAAAGATTATCTTACATGCCATGGAGAGCAAGACAGACTTCAGGACCAATGTTAGACCACAGACCCCTAAAACCTGTCCCAGATAATCCACTGTATTAGAAAACACGTGTTCTCATTTAAAAGATGCATACAAAGGCCACGCCACTCCATCTCAACAGCAGAACAACTTTCTTCAAGATCCCAGTTTAACCAGTAACCATCATACTGTTCCACAGGTAGTTGCTATCTTTACACTCAAGATTAATGGAAAAATGCACCTCATGTCAATAGTGTTTTGTTTTGTTGTTTGGGTTGGGGATTTTTTTGGTTGATTTGTTTTTCCTTTTTTATTTTAAGCTTCTTCCCTTCACTAGTGGTAGAGCCTGGGCTGTAAAAGTTATCATTAGACCATGAAAAACAGCAATTCTCCACTGATATGTCCCCAGAGCAGAAAATGCTTCGCTACGATTTAATGTGACACCTTTGGTTTTGGCACAATATAACAATATTTCAATCTGTTTGAAGTAACAGAAAAACAAAGTGCAAGTCAAAGTTTAGTTATATATTAACACTCAAAAAAAAATAATTTTAAAATAATGACATCAGATAAGCTACTCTTTTGTAGGCATCTTCTCACACCTGCAGATATAAAATACACAACAGATGTTGGAGGAAGGACTAACTCCATCCTCCCCCACCCCAAATGAAATACTGAGTTTCTACAGGAAAACTTACACACTGCCATTCTGCTGCAAGCTGATTACACTCATATCTTTGCTAAATGTTTGGTTGTGCAGTCATGGACGTAAAGAAATCAAACTTGCACAACAAAATAGGTCTAAAAAGCGTGATACGGTTCTGCCTGGTTACAGTATGAGACAGGAAAACTGGAGGAGCAAAGGAGGTCTAACCTCTTGCAGAGCCTTGGCACTAATTTGGCAATTGATCAACAAAATCAAAACACTGGATTGGTTCCAGAGAGCTGAACTTCCACAGTTCGTAGCTGACAGTCCTGAAAAGTTAGGTGGTGGAAACCAGTGAGAAGGAGCCCACACCTCCTTCTGGTTGTTCCTGGTAAAGAAACCAAAACTTGTCAGCGTTTAAAAGGAAGCCTATTGTTTCCTCTGGTCCTGCAGAAGACTGACTGACATTTCACAGCCAGCTTAAAACTTTATCAGAGCAAAACTTCCAACACCTAACAGCCAAATGGAGACACATTAAACATTCACTAGCTGAAGTAAGCCAGGATATGCTGTTATGAAGGTGAAGTGAGAGCAATTTTCTTCCTGTAAGTTTACTAATGAAAAAAATCAGCATCAGCTTCCAGAAAATAGCTTCCAGAAGACTAAATGCAGATTGTAGACACAGCTTGAGATGGAAATTTCAATGCACCTATGCCTTGCAAGGCCAAAAAATACATTTAATAAGGAAACTTAAGTCTTACTAAAGAAACATATGTACCAAATTATTTTATCTATACATAAAAGAACATGTTTTACAAAGAGAGGGATTGTTTCTGAAGGTGCTGATCCCACATCTTGATAATTTAATTAATGATATTTATATTAGTCTTTTTTCACCAAGGTTGAGATGCTAGAGAGAACAAAGTACACTCCATTACTTGTACTTACACCATTAGTTTTCCTTATTCTCTCAAGCCAGTCCTCTCGACCTGGTGGGTGTCTCTGCTCAGCAGCCCAGTTCCTCACCTTGGCTTCCTCAGAGCTGCTTCCACAGCTCAGGAACTGCTTTGTGCTGAACCCTGCACACACACCCAAGGCAGCAAGCCCCAAGTCCCCATTTCTGCTCTGACAGAGACGATGGCAACCAGCTCTTCTCCTTACCAGCCACACATGAGGACATACCTTCCTTGATGTCCTTTGAGCATCAGAACACGTATCACAGTACACATAGGAACGTGCCAAGTGCTAACAGCACATGCTACTGCCTGACGACCGTAGGTCCAAAGTGACACCAGACAAAACACTTGATCGCACCTCAGCCCACCATGCCGTAGACTGGTGGTCTACAATAAGCCTCCTCTGGTGCTCATACTGGAATCATTCTCCTGATCAGCAAGCTGGGCTATAGCAAGTCAGAACGATATGTTTCTCACTTGTAAATGTAACAAATCATTTTCCTGCTTAACTAAAGAGTTACAGGGATCACGTGTAAGCCACAACTATTATTTAGTATCATTATTCCTATTAACTTACTTGATTTTTGACAGATAAATTTGAGATTGCTTTAAACAAGAAAAGATACTACGGTATCAGTCTTTCACATAAAAATCACCGTTAAAGAAGTCTGCAGGCATCACTGTTAGTGACACAAATACCTACCAAGCTTACATCTTCATTTTACTTTTATGCATGAAGATCTGTGCTTTTTTAAGTAGGCAAAAATCAGAATCTATGTTCGTCCTTTTTCTTACCTATTACCCACAGTATTATTGTCAAAATAATTTGCATGTTACATCATAACTAGTTATTGCAGTAGAGGAAACAAAATCCTTCAACAGAAACAGTTTATCTATCTTCTATAGAAGTCTCCACCACTTCAGTTCTTCCTAACAGATTAACAAAAAAGATTAAGAGCCATAAACTGTAGGCAGATACTTTATGTTCTTTCAGTGGTGTCAAAATGTCTTAAGACATTTACATGCATAATTACCTATATAGGTGTACCAAAGATCGTTCTTCTCTTCCTCCACCCTTCAAGAAGCCAGACCAAAGAGAATAACTTAACCTAAACATAACTTAGACAGTGATATTTAATTCCAGCACAAAGTATATTTATCCAATTTCCTTATATTAATCAGACTTTTGAGAAAACTTAAACTTGAGAATTAGAGGACCAGCCACAATCCCCATTAAAGTCCTTTACAGGAACAGGGTAGAAACATCAAAATTAACACCCACTTGATATTGTTTCATGTCTCAAGCACACAAAAAAGCCATCCTAACAAAAAATTCTACATTGATAAGAAAAAAAGGAGATTGTAAAACTCCACTCTCCTTATATCAATAGGATGTTGTCCCGTCCCCCACTCCCCTCCAAAGGGAGTCATGTCAGATTACTGGTTTAAAGAAACTGTCTAGGAAAATTATACCACTTCCCGTAATTTACTCCAAAACTAGGTTAGACTGTTTACCCACTCTTCCCAGAATGAAACAGCACAAGCACAAAGAATGTCCAAGAGCCATGCTACTGGTGAGTGGAGTGTCACATGCAAGATGTCCCAGTGTCCCAGATAACGTCGAGAGCCTGACTCAAAGCTTAATGAAATTAGTTGCTACACAGTACGAGATTTCCAGGGGAGAGAAAAAGATAAAATTTGTTTTCAACTTTTCATAAAAACAAAACAAAACAACAACAAAACCAACACAAAAACCCAAACCACACCACAACACCACACACAAACAACAAGAAAGCCCAACCCGCCTATCCTTATCAAAGCTAAAGTCTGGCTACTTCTAGTTCTTGGTGCAGAAATACGTGCTTCACATACTTTAATTTTTTGAGGTACCTTACAGCCAGGAACAGCAGAACATTTTTGCTTGTAAGGTTAACTGCTTCACATCTGTAGCATTATTTTGAAACAGCAAGGTATGCTTAACTTCTCTTTAGAGATCAGACAGAACCACCTGATCTTGCAGACAAACATTTCTGTATTTTGTTTTTAAACAGACAACAGAGCACTATTTCACCCTTTTAGCCAGAAAAAGACAATATAACACAACTGAACTCTCTGCTGTATCAGATCATACATCATAAATACTTATCCAATGCTAATCACTTCTGAGGGAACATAGAAACAAGCTGGCTGAAGGAGACTTTGTATCCCAGAATATATGCCTGATTGCTCAGTTTCTCCTTGCCACCTCTCTCAGGAAAGCACAAGGACTACAGGCATCTGCTCTTTGACTATAGACACATTGCAGTGGTGGTGCAGGTTAACCTTGTACAAAGCAACAGCATCACACATGATTCAGCCAGGTTCTCCCACCAGGACAGCACTGTTAACCTGCTTAACGAGGATGAGAAACACCCTTACTGCTAAATAGCGAACATTTCCTTGTAGGAGGGGTGGGAGAATCCCCATTCCCTCCCTCACTCCAGCTTTTCCTACAGCATCTTTTCAAGCCTCATCATTTTAACACTGTCTCTTTTCAATGCCAGTTTTTCCTTTCTCTTTCTGCCAAAAAGACTTGCTCTCCCTTAGCAGAGTAAAGGCTGGAAGAACATTCCTTCTTACGTACTTGCAACAGAATATATTTACACGAGCTTTGAACCTATCAAAACAGTTTAGGAGCTACAAAAAGCCAGTCAAATCTGACACAAAGTAAACTAAAACTCAAACAGGACAATTTCAGTTTCAGAAGAAAGCAGATTCCAACCATTCCTGCCACCTTTCTCACTCTTCAACGCACAAAAAGTGATTTCACCAGAGGTGACGGACTTCACCTTTCCACAACAAGGCAAGCAGGTATGATTAAGCAGTCACCTGGGCATGAGATGCATCTTCTGTTTTCTCTTGAGAAAGAAGCAATTACTCTATTATAACACAGAACACAAGTATGAGGTTCTGTGGTTAAGAGAAAAGCTGAGGTAGTTTTAAAATACCTTTGCCAGAAGACTTCAAGCATTTCCTTTCTCAATCCAGGAGCCGACGTACAAACCAGGCACACTTTGTAAACCCCACCGCTACCCTGGCCCTAACACATTGTCTTTTGTGAAGCAAAAACTGGCAACAGCTAAATAATGTGTGTATACGTGCCCAAGCATTTACACACATACACATCTTACAGCAAAAAAGCCTGAGACTACTACTAAAAATAGATGTACACCTTGCTTAAATGTGAGAATAAAATCATGTTTTCACTTGCAATTAAAGCACAATGAATGAAGACACCAAAGAGATAAACACATTGTACTTGCTGATCCAAGGCCTTTCTCCATAAAGGGCATGAAAGTTTTCAGTCATGATTTGCTTACTGGAGTATTATTTACCATCTACCCCAGTTACAAGTTAATAAGAGGTATCTGGCTTCAATTCTGGGTCATTCCATCTGAAAAACTGGAGGAAACGTTTGCATATTACCCAGTAATAACATAAAACGCAACCACAGCAATATTGTCTTTTGCCTGGAGAAACCAGTGGCCTTCAGCAGAATATTCTGGTGTGCTTACAAATTAGAGCTCCTGAAACTATTTGTTATTCAAAGTTTTCAGTTTTGAGCATCTCAAATAGCCTAAGCTTTTAACCACCTCACCAGTCCCTTCATTACAGGCTTGGGTTGGTAAAGCTGGCCACGTCGGAGGAGGAAGAGCTGTGGTTTAGTCTAGACGCAGCATTTCCCCTTTCCTTTACCATGGCGCTGCTTCCAGCAAAGATCCTTTAGTCAGCATGCTACGCAGAAGAGATTCAAGAAGGAATGAAGTTCAAAAAGGAAGATCTTAGAACAAAGTTATGAGCAAAGCAGCTGTGGTACAGTTTGGTGTTCACCAAATTTCCCTTCTTGAGGTTTTGTCTAGGCTTAAAAAGGTAGCACAAAGCACCCTGCATCCTCCCCTTACAAAGATCTGCTAGCTGAAATCACTGTTAACTGGTTCATTACCAGGGCAAACAAACATGCACCTTTAACCAAACATGTTCTACCTCAAGGGCTCCAGCTCCACAAATCTTCCAGTTTCTTTAAGGTCCAGCCCTGTTTCTTGGCCATTCAAACCTCATGGGTGCCAGAGAGCCCATACAGCCTGCATTTGGCTGAGGCACCACAACCATTTAAATGCAGGTGCTGTCCTGGTCAACAGCTCACTGACAGGAGGGAAGACAGCCGTAGTGACTGCTGTCTTGAGCCACCCTGAGCTGCCGAGCTGCACGGCCCGCGGCCACTGGCCAGCAGCTGCTACAGGGCTATGGGAGCAAGCCCACATTCAGCGCAGTCATCCCAGTACTTCTTAATCTTTTCGTAGTTCAAAAACTTTACTTCGAGATGCAAAATTAAACTAGAAGAGTTGGGTGAACTTCATCTTACTTATGTTCTGACTACAGCAGAAAGAATTTTTTAAATACTTCACTAGTGCTGAATGAGCTCCAGATACACACACTGCATGTGCATTGAGTACCAGGAGCTAAGACGGATCAGCAAGCACTTGTTTCTGACTCTACTTCTAAGCACATCACATTAGTGTGATGAGTGAAACGTGTCCATCATCACCTTATATCACAATAACAGCACAGCACTCTCAGTACCCCAGATGCCTTTGCTGTTCCTTTTCTTGATTTTAATAACATAGGTTTAGCCCTGATATGGTAGGCAATGCAAGAGGCTCGCTTCTGGTTCAGCATTCCTATTGGTATCCAAACCAGAATTACAAAGAAATTTTACTAGGTGAATCTGGAAATTGCACGGGCTGAAAGATCATCTTGCTCTCTGAGAACTTCCCATTTTTTATTTCAAAACAAGGTGACATTTTTATAGTTGCTTTTGGGTCCCAGGCATATAGCGATTAGAATCCCAAGTATCATGTTTCTTTTTGCAGCTGCACGGTCATTTATATTTTAACTTTTTTGAAAGAGTTCACATTTCAGTATCATAAAAATACTATTTCCATTTTCTCCGACTACAAACGGTAAGCCAACTCCTACTTTGAAAGGCTTAATTAAATCTTCACAAGTAAATAGCAGATTTTCAGATGAATCAATTCCAAAAAGCCTGACTGAAAGACAAACCTGCTGTGACACCAGGCGAAGAGCAGGCAAAGGCCACCTCGCTGTCCCCGTGCGGCACAGGGATGCCCAGGGATGCCCTCGGCAGCCGGGCTGGGGGTGCAGGGCCGCGGGCCCGAGGGGCTGCACCGCTGAGCCCCCTCGTGGCACAGCTCCCGCATTACAGCGCGGCTGGATCTGCCGGGCTGCTCCGGTTCGGGAAGGAAACAGAGCCCGTAGCGAGCTCGGCTGCAGCATGCTGATGAAGCAACGCTCCCCTCGGAAAAGGTAAATTTTGGAAGTTAAGCTCCACGAGACCAGCCAAACGCTAGTGCCAATCTCACTGTTCTCGGCACTCGGTTATTCCAACTAATTGCTCCTTACAAAGCGACCCGCTGTGCTCGTTCTTAAAGACGCACTCAGCTGTGCCTATAGAACTCCTCAGGGATGAGACGATTGCGGTCGATGGTATCAACTCAAAAAATACTCGGCAAGATTAATAAATTCCTGCCCAGAAGTAGTTCAGGAACAAGCATTCCTGCATTTTCTGAAGGCTGACTGTAAAACACTTTCACATGCAGTACTTTTCATACACTACCTTCGAAACAAAGTCCTACAATCCAAGGTTTGCTGTGAAATTGTTAAATTATTGGGTTACTGTAATCTAACAAAAAGTGAAGCAAAGCCGGAAAAAAATAAACGTGGGTCTTTGGGGGCCTCAGATAAAAAGAAAAGCATTGCTACTGCAGAGGATCCCTAGGCATTAGCAAATCCATGGAATACATACATATGATCCTTTTTGGAATAATTAGTTTTCCATTGTTTCCTCTTCTAAAAAGCAAGCAGCTTTTAAGTGTTAAAAAAAAAACCACAACAAAACCAGCACCTCACATGTGTGAAGACATTTTAGATCCTTGCTTACCAATATTTACTAACCATGATGCTCATAAGTTTCTTCTGCACATATACTGCATAGGAGGTATAAAGAAATACCAACACGCAAACTACAAACATTTTAAAATGTGCTCCAAGCCTCAGAACACAAGAAAACCCATCAGAGAAGATTCTGACAGGACACACCACACGCACCACTGCTGGACAAACAAACGACACAGACAGACAATCTCACCACAGTATCAACAAGTCATGTTCTTTCCATCAGCCACCAAAGTTGCAAAGCAATGGATGAGATTTACGAGTCTTTAACTGGTTTTATAGTCTTTTCACAGACGTTAGGAATGTACTAATAAGTAGCATTGTTGGGATAAGACCCACCAGATACTGCACTGGAACACCCATGCTACAGTTGACAGAACAGTAAAAACAAGATTTATTTACTACCTTAATTGTTTCCCACTCTGTCCTTTACTGAAGTCATGAAACCACAAGTCTTAATCTTGCCTCTAGTTCCTTAATAGTCTTGAGAAAGGTGGAACAGATAACCACAGGACAAATACAGACGTGTTCTAACAGGCTCTCACCCATTTCCTACCACCATCTTCATGGTTACTCTCCAGTTTTAACCTGAGTCCTACTCTGCATGTAATCACAGACTAATGATACACTAATAGATATTTCTGTGACGTAAAGTGGGCATTTCTTAGATGAGCTTTCTCAGATGAACACACTCGGATAGCATTTAAAGGCTGAGCAACTAGCCTCAAGCATGTCTAGGAGCCTGCCTGTTCAGACTCCCAGCTAGAGAACTCAACTGACAAAAAAAAAAAGCATTCTTACTGCAGTGCTGCATCTCATGTAATTCTACATTCCTTCTGCATACATCTTCTGTAATACATATTTATACATTTCTTCTGTACACGTCTGTGATCATAGTCATAGTTCCATAGTTCCCAGGAATTTCTCAGGCATATTAAAATGAATGTGTTGCCAAATGCAACAACAGGCTCCTGTTACGTTTAAAATGTATACCCAGCACTGTATGGATCTTAAAGATCCTCACATCCACCACTGAGCTGGAATTCAGAAGCTAAGGTTTTCATTTAAAGGCCTGTAGATGTAAGCATCTGGAAGGTGACTGCAACAGCACAGAACAGATATTCCAATTTACCTCTTAAATATGCACTGTGTGGATAAGGAGGGGTAAGGTACAGGCAGCACAGAAGGACCTGTTGGCATTTATTTTTGGAAGAAAGCATGCCCATAAACATCCACTTTTGCCCCAAACAAGATCCCTAGTTCACCACCACTTCAAAGTGTTCTCACATGGAGCAGCTTTGAATGAAACATTTAGATCACTCAGGATCAATTCTAGCTCTAAGTAGTACTCAAAGAAACCTTAAAACACTTTCTGCATGATGAGCTACATAGCACACAGTATAGAAAAAATAAATTCATATTAATACTATATTGTGGGAAGTATTGAAATGAAAGAAGCTTTCAACACTTTCAGAAAAAGCCACAGATTTTATCTTTAAAGTTAAAATAAATGGTTTTGCTCACCCATGAATTAGTGTTTAAATTATTCTTATAAACTCAGCAAATAAATTAATGTCACAAAGCTGCAGCAAAAGTAGTTTGCTTTTCTACTGAGTTTTGATTATCCCGCAGATCACCTTTGTAAAGCTACACCAGTATTCCCAAAACCAAGCCCCTCATCTGACACATGCCCCATTTTATACACTGAAGGTAAGAGCTCACATTTCTCATAATAAAATTGCAAAAAGACTTGCAAATGCTTTTCTTGTTCAACCTCACCCAGGCCTGGTAAGACATTGTGTTATTTTCAAGTGAAAAATATTCAGTAATTTAATATGTACATAAGTTTTGGTGTTAAAGATGTCATCTTAATTACAATTAAAGGACTGAGATCATTTCCTGTGAAAAAGCTGTTTAGGTTTATTAGTTTAGTGTGGAGTTTTCAACCTCGGTCTTAAGAATGAAGGTATTTTCTCTGGTTAAACAAAATCTTACTCACATTCAGCATACTGAAGTCACTTGATTCAACACTGTAAATCTACAATAAGTTTCTGAACAGCATCAAAGCTGATTAGACACCTGTACACACACCTCATTTCATTTAAGGTAGAAATGCCTGTAGCAGCCCAGAGCCCTCAAATATTTGTGTGGTTAACATCCACACTCATTTAAAACAAGATAGCTTTTAACCGACACCTTTTTGATTAGCATGTGAGCTCTAGCTCACATCTGTTTGCAGCGACCGCTCAGCAGGGTTCAAATCCCAGCCTCCATCTGCACACAGTCACAATGAAATAACCCACATACATCAAATTTAACCTAGAAAAGTAATTATTTATTTCTTTACTGAGATCTCAATGCTGCAGCTGGAAGCTGGCATCACCCACAAGTATGCCCATGTCCATACCTCAAGCTCAGCTGAGGTTGATCCCTGGGGACACCTCCAGCCTCCTGCTTGGTACTGGCCCTGTAGCCAAAAGAAAGCAACAGTGCTCCATCCACTTCTGGCAGGGAAAGGAAGGTTCAGACAAACTTTTGCAGTGGGCTTTTGTCCCATTGTAGCGCTCTGGAGCAGAGCTTTGTATTCACATCCCAAATAACACCGTGGGCTACAACCTCATGAGAAACAAGTGCCAGTGATGACATGCACATTAATACTCAAAACTGAAAAGGTCACTGTGAAGAACCCCAACGCACAAGACACCAACCACTGCACTGCAGCACAGACGCTGTTTGCCATAATACACCAACGCAGAAGGAAGGTTATCACTGCAGCATGTGTGGTACTTACAGAGCCTCTATACCTGAACTGTGACAGTGTCGGTTTCATTTTTCTAACTAGTTCAGAAATTGCAGCAAGTCATTGGTTTTTAGCAATAAACAAAATTTCTTCTTTAACAAAAGAAAAAGGAATGGTACTAAGTTTTCTTCCTTTGTCAAAAAATAGCTAGAGTCTTTACAACATGCATTTTGCACGGGAACCAAAGTGAATAGACTTTTTGCCAAAAAACCAGAAACACATAATTTTATTGTTCATCAGGGTCCAAGATTTTTAAGGAAGGCTGCCACTACACCAAAGGAAAGTGTACCTTCTGCAACAACCAATTTTGTATCCGGGCAAACAAGATACATATAGAATTTTCAAAAGGCAACATTCAGCAAATTACTTGAAATATTCTTTCAAAAAGATAAGAACAGTTTTCTTTTTGAACAGAAACCCTGTCACCTCCTGAAATTACCCATGGATGCAACAGTTCCACAGCCCATCACACATGGAAGAGCTATGTAAATCTCTGCACATCTGGAGAACACTAAATAGTTAATAGAAAAGAACAAAATTGTTGCTGGCTAACTTTGTGGCTTTTTTTAAGCATATGAAAACCTCAAGTCTGGGAATAAACTGGCAACATGTCAAGTCCCAAAGTAGGACAGACAGAAGCATCATGAATTACCTTGCCCATTACCCAATGCTCCATCAGTGAATAGCAGGCCTGCTGTGACAGAGTAAAACTCGGTTCAGAAAGATATGTACTTTGTAACTCCGTATCTGGAGAGAAGGCTGAGGGGCTGATGTCATCTCTAAGGTTAGCCATCAATTTCTCCGAAAGCTCAAGAAGGGAGCAGGGAGATGGTGGCAGCTACAGCTGTTCAATGACAGAGATTCTGGCAGCAATTTTCCTGATAACCAAAACCCAAGAGCACAGGAGGTGGGCAGCTAACGAGCACTGAAAGAGGCCATCCTACCTTTATCCGCCACTCCCGCTACCAGCTATACATTCCTGCCATTCTCCCAGCACTAGTACCTGTGTGGCAAACCACAGCTGGAGGACCAACAAAAAAAGCCCTGAGGAAAGGTTTTCACCTGGAGCAAATTTTAAGGAGTCCTCATCTTTTCCTAGCTCTTAGCTCAACAGCATTAATCACAATCAACCTTCCACTCCCTATCCTAGACACACTCCCGTGTCATCGTGGCCAGGCCTGACAGCAGCAATGCTGATGGAGCCATTGGAACAATGTGAACTGGAAGGCAGAAGATCTAGAAACTCCACCTTTATGAAGCCACCCTCTAGTCCTCCAACACAGGATTAGTGATCACAGACTTTTTCCATGTAATTAATAAACTAAGTGTGGCTAAATGTATTAACAAAGATAGCAATGTTAGGAGTATTAGTTCTGCAAGACTGGTCTCCATGCTAGTCAAGCCATTCCTCCTAAGAAATCACTTAAAAGCCTAGTAACAACTTTCAAGTAACTCTAGATCTCATACTTCATTACCTAAAACTGTTTAAAGGTGTAGCCATACACACCCGTGTGCTACAGTACCTTATACATCTTTAACATCCATATTCAAGCATTATCATTTGCAAGTATACCTCACATGCATTTGTCAGCTGTTACCGAGCTCAGGTACAGACCAGGGTGAAAGAAGCACACAGGCACCATACCACATCTGCTAGCCACATCTCAACAGCAGTCCCAAAGAGGTCCTACCTGGTGACAAACAAAGACTTGTTTGCTTTATAGATGCAAGCAGCCATACACAGAAAATTGCTCACTTCTGAAACAAGTTACTCTTAGTTCAGTTTCACCAGAGACTGATACAATTATATCCTGGTGTATTATTGCATTAACTGGCACTACCTGGCAGAGGCAACAGGCCAGTCCTCAGCTGCTTTAAAATGTACAAGATAACTGTACAAGAGAACAGCAGGTTTTACAGTTCGCTCCATGGAAGGTGTTTCTCCAAGCTGTCTGAGGAGGGACTACAGCCACCTAAGCTGTTCCAGATTCCTGCTCTGCACACAGTCAATCCTTTGTTCTCCTACGCCTACCACATATACCAGACCCAAGGGGGAAGCAGCAGAAAGCCCCCCGAGGAGGGGACTTTGCCTTCTGTCATCCACTCTGCTCAAAGCACAAGACATCCATATAAACACCCAACAACCGCTGAGGAAAACCTTAACTACTGTGCTCAGATTTCCTTTCTGGTGTCCAACAGAAGCACAGATGCTTTTCTTCCATTTTGCTACACCTCATACTCCCTCGAAGAGAGTGATGCTGCAGCTACCCTCCCATGCAGTCCGAGCAGCAATGGCAGACCGGTGTAATAGACAAATCAGGAATTTTTTTTGAGGACACTTGACAACAAACATCAGATCAAGGGAGGCTGCCTACAATCACAGGCAAGCCAGCACCCCTTTCTGCTTCTCCCCTCAACACAAAGCTGCACTTGAAGAATTAGAAGTAATGATCATTTTCAACATAGGGATTTTTATGACAAAAACCTCAAAAGGAAAAAAGAAAAAAAGAAGAAAGGAGTCAAAAGGTCCCTGCAAAAATTAATCCTGGAATTAACATGATTCATTTGAAAACTTACCAAGTGTTGTCTTATGAGTTATTATACATGAACACCTGCAAGGAGCCAGCTATTAATAGTATCAGTGAAACCATCATACTCAACAAAGAAGTGCTACTTGTGGCACTATTATTAAGGCTGCGTCAGCAGTTTTATTTTCATGACTTGAACACCCAGCTGTAAAAACAGTCTTTAGCAAGAGCAGGCATATTGTGCCTGTACCCACAGGGAGCACAGTTTCTGTTCTCACCAGGTAAAACACAGGGGTCAGATGTATTTTAATATATAATCTCCAAACAGCAAGATCCAGAATTTGCAAGCTGGTTTTGGATATAATCATTGCCAAATAGGACTACACTGTAAAAGACAGTTTGGTAAATACTGCAAGACAGTAACTTGGGAGAGCACAAGAAACTGAGAAATAAGAGTGTGTGACTTTCTATTTTGGTAAACGTTCTTCAAAGAGGTATACCAAAGAAACTGTGCTAATACAGCTCGCAGCTAGAGATCTTTGCAACTTGACCGCCCTTTGATTAAACACAAAATGGCATTAGCAGATTTATGCTTGAAAAGGCACCATTTGAGATTCTTTAAGCAAGGAAAACTATAACTAAATAACAAGCAGTGAGTGATCAGCCCGGTGCACGCACAGAATTAAAAGCCCACTTATGCTGATACAGAATCTATGTCTGTCCCAAACAAGCATGAAAAATGCAGCATTTCAACCAAACGTGTTAGGAATATACTACTGAAGATGACCTGCAATAAACAAGCATCATCTTTTAAGTAAAAGGCAGAGTCAAACTGCAAGCAGAATCCAGAACTCCAGCCCAGCACAGGCACTGGGCATTCTGCAGGGATCCTAAATTTTATTCTGTTTAGCTATTGAGTTTAATTGCAACAAACATTACAGACTAACACCCTTGACTGCCTCAGTGTGGAAAAGCTGTAATGTCTCTTAGTTGCAATATTTAGCTAGATAACTTAATTAAACAGCAAATTTTAATAATCTGATTCCACACACACACTAATATATAAACAGAGCTATGCTCTTCTTACTAGAGGAAACAACACACGTATCAAATTGTCACACTTGTGTGGTGGTACAGATGCCCTGGGCCACACTGAGATGTCAGGACCAGCCAACACTGTGTTCTTGTCTTGGTTACAAGTGCAGTGGGCTGGCACATTCTGGTCTTGGTTACAAGTGCAGCAAGTTGAGATGCTTGGGCACTTTTTCTTCATAGGAAAAAGTCCAACAACTTGTAAGCAAAGTTCTGTTTGCATAGACCAGGCTCAGGAGTCAGCAGAGCAACACTTGACCAGTAATGGTCAAATCAGCACCAGCAAAGCTTCCATATTGTGTCTCAAGCATTCCCATAGAACATGGGATACCTCACAAAGTCACCTAGAAGGAAGAACAGTATTTTGCATACAGGTCTGTACAGCTTTTATACTGTACAACGTGTACAATTAATAGTATTTTAATTTCAGGGGCCCACAGCATGACAAATTTTGGCAGGAATATTTGACAAGACTATTACTGTGTAATCACAGGAAAAGTTACACTGACACCAAACCCACAATTCATTAGTTGTATGAAATCCAGAAAGTATAGCCAGAAATTTCGGCATTTCAAAACCAAACCTGCTCCACAGCAGCGTTTGCTTTTAGAGAGCGGTATCAGTGTTCAAGAAGACAAGGACACCAACCAGCAGCCAAAGACAGAGTGGCTATTCCTTATGGTTCTAAAAGAAATTGAAACCAGAAGGAAGCTACAGGTCACCACCAGTGTCACCGACAAAGCCAGCCATTGCTAGTGCACCTGAAGTGATCCTGCATGCACAAAACAAACAGTAGGAAAAAAGCAAATAACCACAGCCCATGACAGTGTGCCTGCAATTTGACAAGTAGCAGCCTCAGCAGCCAGATGCCGTTTCCCAGCTCCCGAATTGCACTGGCAGAGGTGACAGAAGTCATCAACGGACTGCAGCACTATCAAACTAGAAGCATAAAAATCAAACAGGGTATGTACAGATGCAGCCTGACTTTGGATTTTACTTCTTTCTAGACACAGGTACCATTCCACACACCTGGGGAAAGGCTTATTTCCACTCATAAAATGGCAAATACGCTGAAGCTACTTGTGGCATGGGTTTAGGTTTTATAGCATACAAATAAGATAACTATCTCTGCTTTTCAAGCTGCTACGTGTTTTCTGATTTGGGAGGAGGGAGGGTTGGGTGGCTTAAGGCTTCCATTGGTGATATGCTACCTCTAAATGCTTATGAATACACCACAACAGTTACACCAGACCTGACAGCATATCTATGACCACATGCTTCAACACTACCCTGGAAGGTGAACATTTAGAGATTTGTATGGGATACACACAACACATCCCAAGAACATCATCTCCTCAGGAACCTGTGAGAGTTAAAGCAAAGAGGCACAGATGTAATAGCTATGGAGGTGTCAGATATGAAGCAGAAACAAGGTATCTTCTCATTACAGCAAAACCACCCAGCTAGACATTCAACATGGCCATTTTTTTTATTTCTGCATTAGATTTCACTGCAGGCTGTAGGAATTCCCCTTTGAGAAGAATTTCTAAGCAGCAATAAACAAGTCAAATGACAGTTAAAGCAAAGCCCCACAGAAACCTTTCATAAAATTTGACTGTATCTTACTACATTTAGAAGTTAGATTTTTGCACAGCAAGCATGTTTTCTTCCTGTTATTTCAAAGGTGTTCAAGCACAGCAAATGCAGCACAACCTAGCTGATCTACTCAGAAACTTTGCAAAAAGCCAACATCTGTGGCATCCCACACACAAGGTAAGTGTGTTTTTGTGTCTGACACCTGTTGGATCACTGTACTTACCTGAGCATCACTACAAGGGAGTGACATTGTCGGCTTCTGACTGGCCAGCCTGACTGCACGATGCAAACTGACCCGTTATTCAGTGCCACAGAATTGTCTCAGGGTGCCATACGGAAAGCTCTTCAACAGTACTGACCACTGCAACCAGATCATAAAGTCAAGGGACAAGTCCTTAGACTTAATTTGCTTACTGTCAGATCACATTGAGTTAAAATGAAATTCACATTTTCCATTAAAAACAAAACACAAACCAGACTTGAACAAGAAATACTCCTGCCGAAGGAAGCCTGCCTTAGGTGTACTGCTGTCTATTTGTCATCAGATGCAAGATAGATGTTATTCACTGCTGATAACCCAGTGACTGAGTGGGAAAAGTAGAAACATCAATGTATAACCTCACAGACACAGAGTATTTCTTATATTTCTACAAGAAGTCAGATATCTAAATATAATAAGCATTAGCGTACAGAAAGACAATCACTCTGATAGCAGTGCAATCAGACTTTCCAGAAAGATGTTTAAATGCAACTTCAACAGACATCCAGTCGCAGTGCCTAGAAAACAACAGTGTCAAAAAGCACTGCTTTAGTAGCTTCCCTGCATAACAGACCAGGCATATCTGCATATCCAGGATTAAATCTGTTACACTGGTATTTTATTCAAAACTCCCATTTTTTCACTCCAACCCCACCAGTAACGCAGATTCTTTCAACTGCTTTGATTTCACAAACACTAAGGCCCAGCCCAGGCAGCCAGAGTGCTGTTTAAGTCCGGACCATACAGCTATGGAATTTGGTTTCCTTTATGGCTTCACCATGCCTGTGGCAAACTCCTTCTGTTAGCTGGCCAAAGGTCACAAAATCACCTTCCTATCAGCAATGCATCAGCCCTTGCAGAGACCTGTCCTTTTAACACCTTGTATCTAGAAGAGAAGCAAGCCTCATGAACTGGTTTTGTTAACTGGTGCAGTAAGCTGGGGCATGGCACGAGCCTCCAGTCATTCACTATACAGAACTTGTACAGACAGACCACCCTCTTCCGGCATCCTGTAAAGTCTTGTGAATCCCATCAGAAGTCCCTAAGTCAGAAGGGACAGCTGTGCTGTATCTCAATGGCGTACGCCAGTTAAAAGCTGCGTCAGCCTACTGCCCCACTGTCAAAGTACAGCCCTGCCCGAGATGAACTTTCTCCATCCTAGCAGAAACAAAATCCCATCTTTTGGCAGCGGAAAAGATGGACAACCCGAAATTCATGACTATGCAGAAGTTCTGAAGAATAAAATTAGTTGTCCGATTTCAACACTGATTAAGCACACTTGCTGTGGCATCACCTCAACCCAGGCACAGCTGCTCCAGTCCAAGCAGCACCACGCTTGGCCCCGGAGTACTCTAGGGCACAACTCTGCATTTGCCTAAAACTGTCACAGCTCAGTGAGCTCAATACTCATCTCCAACATACCCTTTTTCCAGGAACCAGGCACCACAGGGCCTTAGTTCAGCAAATACTCTCAGTGGGCACTGGCCACACACAAACAAATGTGGGTGGGTTCCTTATACACTGCAGCCGCCAACTCTCTTTTAAAAGAAACCTGCTGTAGCAGAAGGGGCCCGGGTTAACAAAGGCAGTTCACCATCCAGTACTGCTCTCTGCCTCCTCAACACAGAGCTGCCACTCTAAGCCAACAGTTGGTATAGTCTTGCTCCTAAGGCACCCAGCCTCACTGGCTGACTTTCAGCTATCCCAGGCTTTTACTAGTTCTGGCTCTTCACACATTCCAATGCTAAGTAATATGCCTGACAAAGGTTAAATTAAGATGGAAGAGCTCCTTTGAAAACAGAGAAAAATAACATAAAGAACACAGTACTGAAAGAATCCAGGTGTTGCAGGTACAGGCCTCTAATTATCGTGGATGAAGAGACACATACTTCTGTCAAACAGGAAGACTTCACACAGCACCAAAGTAGGCCTTGGGAAAGCTCTGACCGCACTCTTGATAAAAATAATCATCAAGCAAAATGTTAGAATACACAGATTATTAGCTTTTCCCCTTCTTAGATGTAGATCTACCTCCTTGTCAGCAAGCTGCTTGGAGGGGTTTCCTCAGCCCACAACTGGCAAGACAGCTCCTAACCCATGGGAAGGGGGAGGATGCACAAAAAGCATTGCAAGAACACAGGAGAACAGACATAATGACTTAAAAAGTGAACAGCAGGTGAACATTCAAAGCATAGTGCAGGTTCTCTTGGAAAAGGGATGAAAGTGGCTACAACACTCTATTGTCTCTGGGTTTACTCCCTTGCAAGAGGTCAGGGGGCTCTTCTATTAAAAAAAAAAAAAGGAGCAACAACTAACCTTGTATCAGAGTGAAAGATGTTTGTTCGGACAGGTACTGTTCTACAATGCTCATGGCCTGCTAACCAATCCACACCTGCACCTCAGCAGTGGATCTGCAGGACAAGACACCTGTGATGAAGAACTTCTCCCAGGTGGGAAGCTGTCACTGATTAAACCCCAGCCATAAATGAAAAGAAGCTGTTCCACTGGGATTCTAAGATGAGCATTAACACTTCCTATAAAATATTACCTGTTTCACAGGTTACACCAATCACAGAAGATACAACCTCCACACAGAAGTTGTTCAGTTCCAAAAGATCAGCAGCATGCAAACAGCAGATTGTTCCAGGCAGTGGGCAACATCTACGTTGCAAATACAATGTTCCTCAAATATGACTAAGCATGTCCAGGACGGCTTTCATTTAGCCAGCAAGGTCACAACAATGCAGACCTCTGTGTGGACAAGCAATCATACCAAATATCTGCGCTGTCTGCTGGAAGCATAGCAGCAAAAGCTACCAACTGCATACACCAACACTCCTGCAGGTCTCACCAGGTTAAAACTCACCACCAGCACTCTTTGACAGTGCAAAAGTCGATCCAAGGGAAACTGTGATTTTTCTTTCCGTGCCACCTTTCTCCTACACCTTCTACTCAGAGCACCAGGACTCTGAGAGCATCATTATCCCTATGAGTAATACTGCCAAAAAATTGGAGACCACAGTGAGTGCACACAAATACTAAATGAGCGGCCTGGGGAGATGCTTTTGCCATCCATTCGGGTCAGGGTATAAAGCAGGTGCTGACAGCAAATGCATGGCTGCCCAGTATGGCAAAGAGACAGGTCATCAAGAGACCCTCTGAGGGACAAGCTGGCTCAGATCAAACCCAGCTGCAGGCTGGTACCACTGCACTGCTGCCTTCAGCACTCTGAGAGATATAGAACTGTTTTGGTTGGAACACAGCTTTCAGATCATGAGGTCCAACCCTTCTCCTAGCAGTGTCAGGGCACCACTAAACCATGCCCCTCAGCACCACAGCTCCACGGCTTGGAAACCCCTCCAGGGATCACGGGGACTCCACCACTGCCCTGGGAGGCCTGGGCCAGGTCTTGATAAGCCTGGAGGGGAAGAAATTGTTCCTCAGCTCCAACCGAAACCTCCCCTGGGGCAGCTTGAGGCCAGTTCCTCTTGTCCTGTCCCTTGTTCCTTGGGAGAAGCAACCAACCCCACCTGTCTTCATCCTCCTGTCAGGGAGCTGTCAAGAGCCAGAAGGTCTCCCCTGAGCCTCCTTTGCTCCACGCTAAACACCCCCAGATCCCTCAGCTGCTCCTCACCAGACTTGTGCTCCAGACCCTTTCCCAGCTCCGCTGCCCTTCTCTGGACATGCTCCGGCCCCTCAAAGTCCTTCTTGTAGCAAGAGGCCCAAAGCTAAACCTCATCGTCAAGCTGTGGCCTCACCAGTGCTGAGTACACTTCAGCCCATCAAGGTGACCTGTCCCAACAGTGGCTCCTTGTCCTGCCTTTTCCACGTGTGGCTCTTCTCCCACTGATGCTCACTTCACACCTCACCACAAGTTCAGCTGATTTCTGGGCAGTCCAAAGCCGAGCTGTAAGCGATGCACCCTCCTCAAACACATCCGGTTAAGGCCACTCCAACCCACTGGGCAGACGAGGCCAAGCCCCGTATGGGTGAGGCCAGAAGAGCCCATTACCCTGTGCCTGTCTGTCCCACACCCAGCTGGGAGCTGCTGCACACCCCAGACCTGGCAGCACCAACTGCGAAGGGAAGCAGCACAGGGACGGCGCCCCGTTACAAGGTGCTTTAGAAACAGGCACAGGGATGTGCCCCGAGGGGCCGGTAACGAGAGAGGGTGGCGGCTACCTGGGAGCGAACGCTGCCGGCAGCCCCGCCGAGCCGCCACCGCTCCCCGCACGGCCTCGGCTGCGGGCACCCAACGGCGCGTCTCCCACTCACCACCCGCTCGCGCCGCCCGGAGCCCCGCCAAACTCAGCCCCCAGGACAGGGAAAGCCCAGAACCAAGGGGGAGCCCCCGCCGTTACCTGCCCGGTGATGCCGGTGATAAGAGCCACCTTCCTGCCGTCCACCTCTTCACCGTTGGCTCCCGGCGCCGCGGCGCCGGCACACGGCTCTGGAGCCGGCCGCGCTGCCATCCTCCCGGCGGCGGTGGGCGCGGCCCAGGTGCGGGGACAGCCCGGGGCGGAGGCGCGGCCGCCGGGGGCAGGCTCAGGGCGCTGGGGGCGGGCACGGAAGGGAGAACGGCTGCTCGCACATGGGCTGCCGCCGCTGCCACCCGGGGGCTACCACCGCCGCCGCCACCCGGGGGCCACCTCGGGGACCATCCCCGACCGCCGCCGCCTCGGCATTTCCGCGCTCCCGCCGCGCCCGCAGGTGCAGCTGCCCCTGCGCCCCCCCCAGCCGGCCCGGCCCACGCGCAGGCGCGTTCCGGCCGCTCGCGCCTCGCTCGCGCCTCGCTCCAGCCGTCCCGCCCTTCGCCTCGCCCCGCCCCGCTCTGCCCCGCAGCCAATCAGCAGCCTCGGCACTTCCTTAAAGGGACCCGAGACGCAGCGCGCCGCCCTGGAGGGTCGGCGCTCGGGGCCCGGAAGTGAGAGCGGGGATTGGTTGAGAGCGGGCAGCGGAGGGGGGCGTGGTCTGTGCTGCGGCGGCCACCGCGGCGACGGAACAGAGCGGAGCCGCCCACTTCCTGAGCGCGTGTCGGAAGAGCGCCACGTGAGGGAGCGAGGCGCCGTCCGCATGGAGCGCACAGCGCCCCCTGCGGCCTGGAGGAGCGAGGAGCTGGCGCTGGAGGCCCCGCGGTCCCGGGCCAGTCGCGGACCCTGTCGCCGCCCCCCCGGCCCCGAGAGCATCGGACAGCGTCTCCGCATTGACCCGGCGAGGAGGCACGGGGCCCTCCAGCCCTCGGGGACACGCAGCTGCGCCGGGCTGCCCCGGCTGTGGAAACAGCGGCGTGTGCATGGCCAGAGCTGCGGACAAACGTTCCTCGTGCTGGCGAGAGGGAGCGGTGGTGCTCGCCCTAGGGAACCGGCCTGTGAAAGCCCATAATGGAAATAACTAAATCAGCGCTGCTGCCGCCCGAGGCAGCCCCGCCCCGCCCCGCCGCACCTTCAGCCGCAGCGGGACCGGGGGCAGCGTCCCGTGGCCGCCGCACGATGCCGTCCAGCCGGACTAGTTCCGCGGCAGCACCCCGCAGCCCTTCCCCGGCACGCGCAGGGGCACGCAGGTGGCCACGCTGGCTACTGCGCCGGCAACCCGCCCTCGCTCCCCCGGCGGCTGCTGCAGGGGGGCAGGACCCTCCGACACCGCGGGGGCCAGCCTCGCAATTTCAACACGACACCGCGGACACAAAGCGACATACAGCTCTGAGAGTTTCGGGACTCGGTACACCAGAAATGCAGCACACAACTTTTTATTTAAAAGCTTAGATTTTGAGATCAGAGGGAGTTAGGAGCAAGAGGTTTTTATTTACTTAGATCATTCCCTCTCCTGCTAGATCAGAGCTGCACAAAGCATTGCATGAGCTACAACGTTTAAAATCGTCCTTTATGTGCCCGGCTAGGCTTGCCATTTCCAGCTGCCACAGGCGCCGCGGTGACGATATGGCCGAGCAAAGCTTGCGCTCTGCTCAGGAAAGCAGTGAGTAGGGCTGACAATGCACGTCCTCAAGCTAGGCTACATGGGGCCTCTAACGTGCAGCTAAGAGGCTTTCTCTGGTCATGTTCTCTCAACAGAATTTTTTTCTACCCCAGTTGTCCAGTGTCCCACAAGAACTATTTTTCAGATGCACCATTTTCCTTGACTACTATTCCCAAAAGCTCTCCACAGGAAGGGGGAAGCCAGTTCACACCTTTCATAACTCACCTAATTAATCAAGTCCCTCAGCTGAATGACCACCTTGTCCTGTGATTACATTCCCAGGTGACAGTGACCTCGGGCTCTTCACCTCCTCAGAGCATTAGCTTTCCTTCCTGCTCAGCATCTGCGCTCCAAGTGATGCAGAACAAGACACTCCGCAATCCTTGTCACTCTTGCAAGGGAGCGTCTCAGCCGGCCTGTGCTGAGAACACTTTAGCAGGGTTCATACCTGTACTTTAGGTCAATACTAATACTAGAAACAGGCACATGAAACTGGACAGGATGTAGCCCAGTTCAGGTTCCAGCTAACTGAAGCAAAAAAACGTTTAAAAAGCCTTTATCTTGTTTAAATTTCTGTTCCATTTCTAAGTCTGGCAGTGGTAGCTGCAGACACCATTAGCCAGCTACCATAATCCTGCTGGCTCTGCCCCTGGCATGCACTGAGGCACATTCCAGGTTTAATGCACAAAGACCATTCTGTCACCAAAGCTTTCCAAGGTATGTTTACAGAAGAGACTGAAGGCTCAATTGTGGTACAGGCACTAGATTTTACCTTGGTGTTGACAGCAATTTATGACAGGCTGCAGTGGAAAACTGGACCAGCATCCCCCAGGCACCCTGGGATTAATACTCACTCTGACTGTGAGCCTGCACCAATGTCTTCTTGCTGCCTCCAGCACCTGTGCCATTGCATGTGCTAACTCAGAGCACTGTCTGCCCGTACCATAACCGCTGCTTCACTCATCTGGGGGGACCTGGCTGTGGCCTCAAAAGCTGGCAAGGCCACCCTGTGAGGAGGAGTCAGCAGACACATCTGCGCTTCCAGCCCCCTTGAAGACCCGCACAAGGAGAGGCTTGTGTCAGCAAGGTATCCTGTAAAAGTTTTTTGCTCAGCAGGTAGACGGACTGACAAGCTCTGATCAAACACAACAAATAGCAAGTGTGGTGGTAACTTTAAAGCTGCCACCCCAAGAACTGGGGAGAAAGAGGCAGGACAGAAGTCAAGAAATTTGCTTGGTGGTGGTGGATAAAAACATGTATCACAGGGAAGGAAGGGTGGAGAGCACAGCTGATTGAAGTCAGACTGGTTAAACCAGGAAATAATGGAATATGAGCAAGGAGGAAGCAGAGAGGGAAAATTAAAGAGCAAATAAATGTTGCTGAGAGTAAGGAAGAAAGGACTACTAGAAGGAAAAGACTGGCGTGTATTAGATTACAAAAAAAATGCCATCTTAAATGTTAAGGGAAAGAGAAAAGCAGAGAGAACATCTACACTGACCTTTTATTACACTTGAATAGCACATACATTGCAATTCCAATGATCCCAATGTTTGAATGGGGATGTGGCCACATTGCTGTTTCAAAGGGCAGATTAGCAGTGACATTTCTGATACACTCATTTTAGGCTTCCGTAAGCTCCAGAGTCCGGATACGCTAACCACAACTTTCCAACACATTTTCTGCATTGTAGGCTCCAGTGCTACATCCATAACCTTCCTGAGTGAAATTGATGTTACTTCTTTTCATTGCTGCACCGCCCCACCTGAATTAGTCTCCAACAGCAAAGGACCACCAGGGAATCTGTCCCAAAATGTTCAGTATTTTTATTTGTGGTTTACAGTCTCTACATGACTATTGAAACAAACAGACAAAAAAAAACCAAACCAAAACAAAATTTTTGGTTAAATGTGAGGACAACTTGTTCAGCAGCAACTAGGCCATCATGCTGAAGTGTTTGACTCCAGTCTTGGTGACAAAATTGGCCCATGTGTACAAGGAAGTGACAGCTTCATTTAAGCCTGTCCCACCATTGACCCTAACAACAAGTCTGACAGTTTTGGAAACTACAATTACTTGATCATCTTCGTCAGATGCTTTCACTGACTCATGGGCTACAGACTATGAGGTGGTGTCTCTGCTTTCTGTATCGAATTAGCCACTGGGTGGCTAAGATGGTTGGCAGAAGTATCTGCTTAATTCTGGTGGTTAATCTCTTTGAATCCCACCCTGATCATCATCCAGCCCATGTTCCTTTCCTTCAAGGATGTTTCTGAAGAGCTGCCTCTTTCAGCCAGGCAAGCGGCAGTTGTACAGAAATCCCCATGGCTGGAGTAGAATGGCATGCTCTGGTAATCATGCTCAGCCTTTTGCTCCAGGATATGAAACTCACAGAGTCAAGTAGGGAAAGATATTTCATCAGACTTACAGAAAGTTCCTGTCACCACTTTGGGATGAACACTGTTCTGACTATTGGGAGAACAAGAACTGAGTGACAGAAAGAAGCAAAAGGAAGCAGATATACAGGGGAACACTGATTAACCAAGGTGCATTTTCTGTGCCACGCATGCAGGGACCTCATCCAAATGATACATACGCTTCATTTTCCCTGGTGGCAATCAAACCAACACTCATTTAAATGCAAACCTATATTGGGTCAGATGCTGGCTCCCTGCACAGTTGGGCAGGGGCTCCCAGGACAGCATCTCTGCAGTGGCCTCGAGCTACTTGGGATAAAGTTTGCTTTTTGTCCATTCCCAGCATCACCCCTGCTTTGAATACTTGGGGATGTTTCTGGTTGCCTGCTGGCAAAATAGCAGTGGAAAGAAATTTGTTAAATTAGCACTTCTTGCTGCCAGAAAACGTTTTGACTGCAAGGTGGAAATGTGAGAAACCTCCCACTCTGCACATGGGGTAGTGCATTCGGCTGCTGTGCTTCACTGGAAAAAATCTGCTGTAATTTTAAACAGAAACCACAGAGGTTTGACAAAGCCCATAGGAGACTACTAGAACTGTTAGCCAAATTGTTATATTTCTAAGCTGTTGGACTTTTAATGTTAGCCTGCATTATTCTTCTAGTAAAAGCCTCTTTCTGATATCCAACTAAGGTTCCTATTGACTGGGACAAGGTGGCCAGCAATGCACAGTGTAAAGTACAAAATCTCTACAGAAATGGGTGTTTAGATTTTTGGGGAGAGGTCTCCATTTTTCCAAAGAAGGTTTTACACCCACATTTTTACCATGTTTTTTCTTTTGGCAAACATCTGGCAGGTGCAAACTCCACCTAGGGAAACCTCATTCAAAAATGAGGAAATAATTTATTAATTAAATTATTGGCTATAAATAATAAGGTTACAGGTATCATCATTTTCATGATAAGAGAGCAATGCATCTTCCTTTAGACTCACTCTCAAGTGCCTCAGTTCTCAAAACAGCACAGTCAGGCTTGCTCTTTGGGTTCCGATGGCTGCACATGCTTAAGGAAGAACTGCAGACCTGGGCTCCACAGCACACCCGGTGCAGCAAACAATGCTCCAGATTGATCACTTCCTGAGCTCCATGAGCTTTGAATCAGATTCTCTCTCAAGTTCATCAGAGAAGTGATCAGCAAAAACTACAGTCACCAAAACAGCACTTGGCAGGCTGACTGAAAAGGAATAAATAACACAGTCACCTCATTTCATCAACCCAAACTTCAGTGTAGTCATTTAAACAGGGAGCATGTGAACCACGAGGTTGGAAGCGATCTACTCCAGTCAATGGAAAGACATTCATTAAGCTGAATGGCTTTGTATCAAGCTTTTACTGGATAGAGCTCTAAAATATTTCCTCCAGAAGTTCTGCAGGCTATTTTAGTCTATCCAAGCTACAGGGAAGGAAACTAGAAAACAATAGCTGGCCAGACCAGCAGAAGATGCATTACTATGGGCAACTGAAGTACAGCAGGAGTTACCTCTGGTTGATACACAGCTGCAGGGTGGTCAGTATGTTTAACCAGAGCTTGAAGACTGCTCTCCAGTGGCTCTTCAGCTGTACTGGTTTGTAACTCTGTGCAGGGAGGTTCTGCAGTTCCTAGTGTTTTCTAAAAATAACATGAAATGAATCCTAGGTGGGGTATTGGTAAAAGAGCACATTATAGCTGGAATTCTAAAAAGATTTAAAGCATGAAGCATCAGGCATCCCATCTCTGTTTAAAAAAAAATAGACTTTCCTTTTAACTCTTTTTAAAAAGCAGTCTGTTGGCCTGCCAAAAAGGCGGTTTGTACATTTGAATCTAGTATCAGCATATATCATTTATTTTAGTTAATTGATTAAACAACTGATTTGTTGTGTTAATAAAACATTCAAATCAATTTACACCATGTGTGTGAGTGTTTCACCCTTTCAGACTGTTGGTTTTGAATCTCATTTTAACACCAGCCCCATCTTTTTTTTCCAGCTAGAATACCAGCAGTTTATATTGCTCTGTTAATTACGTGAGCCTTTAAACCGTGGTTTGGAAAACATTACACATCTGCGGTATTTGTGCAAATTAGGGGATTAATAACAAAACATGGTGGGTTGTTTTTTGTTTTGTTTTTAAATGGAAACCTCAACAGAAGCGTGTGTGCATGAGGCAGAGCTGAACCAGGGTAGGTGTGTTCTCATGTGCATTCCACTCCCTCCTCTCTCCTCTGCTTTTCTCCTCAGCAAGACACGGATTGTATGGTGACTCTCATAAGCTGGGTGACAGCTATATTCTTGCTTTCTTGTAGGATCATCTTCTCCAAGCTAAAACCTAGTTCTCAGGTGCTAAAAAAAGAACATGTATTTACCAACATATGCATTCAATCACATGAACAAAAATAATAGCTTTCTGCCTCTTTATCATTCAAATAAAGATCACTTGCCTTTCTGAAAGCCAAAACACAAACTGTGTTTTAGACAAATAAAAGTTATTGAGCTCAACAGGGCAACTAAGTAAAATGTAATGGCCTGTGACTTTCAGGTTACACCATATGATCTAGTCCCTTTTGGCCTCCAATTCTAAAAACCTAAATGGAATTCAAGCCCTGCTTACTTTTTTTTAATTAGAACATTGGTGAGACTGAAGGGGCCCCTTTAGCTTTAGCCGCTTGTAGGTGTGCATGGATGGATAGCTGTATTTTCCTTGGGTAAAAGACTGCCCTTCTGCACTGTATTTGGATTCGGTTTTGAAGTGGTTGGACATCCACTCCAAATGCGAATTGGCCCAGAATTAGTTTCCACTTCCTATCCTTTCTTTTGCTGAAACAAAATGGATTCAGCTTGCAGAACTTTGCAGGCTTTGTGGGCAGGGTCCTCAAGGACATTCCCTACGCAAAGAGCACAGTACATAAGGGGCATGAAAGATACATCCAGAAATCCTTTGGGATATTAATCTGACTGAATGCCTCCAGTCAAGAAAGTTAATCATTATTTCCAAGTAACTTTTGCCAGACAGCCCTACAATTGCTTAGTTGCTTATGTGCTGACTCAGGAGTGAGACCTGAGAGGTATTTCAGGGAAGATCCCCACAGAGAAGAACATGAAAATAGATCAAAGTAGATACTGAAACACACACTGTATTAGTTCCAAATGTAGCTTCCAGGTCAAACTGACACAGCAGAAATCCTGACAATAATGAACTTGGCTTTTTAAGTAGCCATCAGAATTCAGCTTTTTACCTGGGTCTTGTCAGCTCTTGAAAACTTATTTCCCAGTACTTTGCACAATGGCTGAGAAGGACTTATTATATGACAATCATTAAGCATCTAACTTGGCCATAAGACAGAACTGATACAAAGCCTGCTCAGAAGTTAGCAGGATGCTTTATGCATGGAGCAGTTCGTTTATGACAGTTCCACCTACTTAGCAATAAGCAAGTGAAGAAAGTGTTTGAAGTCTTGTTATCCACCACTCATGCCAATACATGTTCTCTACAGGATACTATTCTCTGAAAACTTCTGTGTTAAAATTACTGCCACAAGCAACACCTAATGCTTCCCTCAGTGTGGGCTTTATGCTAAAATCATGTGTTTTGTGCTAAAGTGTCATGTTAAAATCAATGTCAGGTCATATTTTAAAAATCTCCCCTGGCATTATCAGGACTCCCTTCAGAACTGAACCTTGTTAATCAAACAGAACATCTTACATTTACTCTTTGCTTTTGTCCAGGTGGAAACAAAGAGCAATTGGAAAACATACAAAGACCTGCCAGAGAGATAAGATAGCTACAATTTTTAGCATTAAGAGCTTGCTAAAACTTTCATTGTTCTGAGCAATATTATGAAGTCATAGAGGAAGAGAGCTGGAAGCCATGGCAGCTAAGATTTTCAAAGCTTTCTACCACTTGCAATCATTAGTAGACTGTACATGTGCTTGCATCCTGGCTGCAGCATACCAGCTTTGAGTTAGCTGCATGTAAAGTTGGGTGCAAGCCAGGCCAGTGTCTCCTTCACAGCTAACATTGAGCAAGGAGAAAATACCCTTCCATTCTCCAATTTTCATCTCCAGGCTATCTTTCCTTCCTTGTTGCACTGACATCTCCTTCTGTGCAAGCAACTGATGCATCCCATACATGCGCTCTTCTTCCCATGCCATGAAAGAGGCACCTCCCTTGTTCTGCAGTCCTGCCCACTACTGGCTTGGAACACCCATGCCCGCAGTTCCTCTTTTAAGTGACTACAAAGCCCTATTCTTTGTGAATTGTGTTGTGGAGCCTCAGAGGATCACTGAGGTTTGTGGGTTACTGATCTACAAGAAATAACACATTTGTAATTTTCAGTATAGATAAATAACATGTGACTAATGATTTCAAGAGTGCTCAGAGAATAAACTAGAGACCTGGTTTTCAAGATTACAACTGAGACTGAAAAAAAGCAAAAGTAAGACTTACATTCTGTAAAAATCAAACTCAGTGTTGTTAGACATTAACAGACTAGTACCTGTAACACTTGGAAGAAATATGGAGCAGCTTCTATTAATGGTACAAAATAAATTCTAAGATATGTGCAAAAGTCTTTTGTCCTTAATTTAAAAAAGACATGTTGTTGTGCATAGCCCTTTCTATTCATGCTTGTGAACATTACCAAGAATGTATTCTATTTGAATCAGAATTTTATATAAAACAATGTGTCAAAACCTCCATAAGTATATTACACACAAACCCCCAATATGCATTAAGAATCATTTCCGAGCAATATCAGCCCTTATGACTTTCCAATTTTTCATCTACAGACACTTTAAAAAACACTGAAGTGAATGGCATAGCAAAGGGAAATAACAACACTGCAGAAGCAAGCATGAAAAATGGAATTGATAATTTTTTTAGGAGTCAAAATAAACTGCAATGGAAAGAAGACTGGGAAAAAACCAGATGGTCCAGCTGGACTGAATAGGTGATCTTCATCTGCAGACTCCTGCCACACTTTTTTTGTGAGGCAGGTTGGCTGGGAAGTGCTGGGATACTACAGTGACCAATGTAGTGTAAAGCCTTAACCTAGACAGAGAGATTTTGTGTAAGCATCTTCTGAATGGTGTAAATGAATTAGGAACAGATGTTCAATGTTCTTCAGTAAAAGAGCTCCTTGTGAGGCAAGCAGCTGTAAGGTTAGGTCTTAGAGTCCTAAATGACTTTTGGAAATGGAAATCGCTTAGATACTGTTTAAAAGCACTGCATACTTACTTAAAACATAAATAGACTTGGGCCTAAACAAATGCTTAAATAAAAGTAGACAAGAAGAAATACCAGCTCCACTTCCTTTTCAAAACAGTAACAGTCTTTCCTACATACTGAAATGGTTTTACTTTATGTTTTATCTAAAAGGCTGACTTGGGAATAAATCTTGTTTTCTCTCAAATGATTTGTAGCAAAGGTTTGAACTGTTCTATAAAGAGGAACTGAGCTGATTTCTGCTCCTGTAGCTCTCTTCCTAAGGAATAAAGCTCAGCTCTGCAATGGCATGCAGAAGTGTTACCAGCCCCCAGCTTCCTTGGAATTGCAGCAGACAGTGCACAGGCTCTTCAGGAATCCCAGCATCAGCAAATGCTGGTGGAAACACTGAAGTCCACTTCTTTGAAGGGTTGGAGGAGTTAGATTTCAAAAAGAAGCCGGATTGTCCTTACTAGTGGGAGGCTTCCAGAGGAAAAAGGTAGTCCTTTGAAGACTCCTGTTGTTTACTGTATGAAATCGCCACCATGGTTCATTGCTCACAGAACTTCTCACTGTAGCTCTCTGCTTTCCTCCTCTTCCTGCCCTACAAATCTTGGTATTTATTTCTTTTTATGCCTTTAGTGTAAATGGAAATGTTATGCTCTAAATCTTATTATTTCAAGATTTCTGGTAGAGCAATATTAAAGATGAAACTGAAATTGCAAAGTAGCCAGTGTAAATTACCGTTTTATATTTTCTTTCAGTTCTCAGGGGTAGTAGTGGCATTAGTATGATGTGTAGGACTGCTCTGTAGAGTAACCTCAAAACCAAAACTAAACCACACCTAAAAACAGAGCCATTCAAACCTCTGCTAATGTGGTTATCTGAGGTGATATTTCCAAGTTTTATTTTATGTTTCCTTTCTATATTTTGTATACTGCTATAGGGATTTGCTTTCATGACCTATATCCTTTCAGCTTGTGCTATCTGAATACAGGTTTGAGTGCATGTATTCTCCTGTGCTCCCTCCTCGCTGTCCTTCATGGAGGGCTGGATATATTCCTGCCCATCACCCTCCCAGAAAACAGTTCAGGCTTGTAACATGGTTTAATTTTAGATGGATAGGAGCTTGAGCAGTGCTAAAATTTAAAGATAAGCAGGAGTTCAGCAGTTAAAGGAGGGACTGTGTCCTCAGTTTGTCACCAGCCAGCCACATGGGGCTTACCGCTGGGGCAGCATATTCAGCACCCAAAGATGTAATAGCAGCTGTGGGTGTGCACACTTCCTCAGTGGGCAGTAATAGATCAGATCCTGGGTCCATCCTGGAGATCTCTTCAAAAGCAGGAGGCGGCAGGGCCAGAGACAGAGCTGGAGACAAGCCACAACACACATCTGAGAGGTACATCCAGAAGACAAACTGCCTAGCGCAGAGGTCTGAGGTCCGGCCAGGAGACATCCAGAGGCAAGACTGGAACCTTACACACCCATGGTGCTGCTCAGGCAGGGTCTGGGTGCTCAGGCCTGAGCAGCAATGGGTCCCCTGTGCCATGGGCAGAGGTGGGGGTGGAGGTCCCAGGTGAGGCCAGTCAGGGCTGCTGTGCCCTGGCAGGGGTACAGAGCTGGGATACGCTGGGAGAAGCCACGCTTTGCAGCAGTGTGGCAATGGCTGAATTCCAGCTTGCAGAGTCACAGTGGGCAGAATTCAGCTTTCATGTAATCCCACTGCAGTCCACAGCTGCCTAAACACAGGCACCCCAAACACAGAGGTGTGCCAAACTAGTTTCCAAACCTTGGTGCTAGGTGTCTTCTCAACCAAGGAAAGGGTAAAGTGGAGACATCAACATTACAGATTACTCAGCCCAGCTTCCCTGCTCTGGCATAGAAATAGCTCCCCTGCCCATGTTTCTTCCCACTTTCATTCTAGTGCCCCACTTGAAATGGACCCAAGCTTTCAGAAACATACCCAAGTCTCAAAACCAAAACATTTACTTCTAAAGCTCCCATTTTTCCTCCCCAGCTTCCTCCATGTTTTCATGTTTTTCCCCTCTTTCTGCCACTATTGTGATTTCTTGTAAATAAAGGGTGCTTGCCGGGGTGACCAGCAGTTTCCCCATCACCTATGGGAATGGTGAATGGCTTAAAGAAACCCTGAAAAATCAAAGAATTGCCTTTCTCTCTCAAACAAGACATAATGCCAAAAGCAATACACATACAATGCAGTACTTCTGAAAGAAGGCTCACTTTGGTATGTGACACAAAGGACTGTATCTTGAAAAGTAGCAAAACACAGATAAGATTAATTTGTTCATTACCCTTTCGCAGAAAATAAAAGTTCACCTTAAGGTTTGTGACTGCTCTGGGATAAAGTCAACACTCCCACCTACTGGTCTCACCTAAGATTTTTGTCTTTTTTTCCTCCTCTTTTTTTTACCCATTTTCTTCTTTAATATTGGCTTTTTAAATTTTTCTTTTTTTTTTTTTTTTTCTCTTTTTTTTTTTTTTTTTTCCTTTTTTTTTCTTTTTTTTTTTTCTTTTTTTCTTTTTTTCTTTTTTTTTTCTTTTTTTTTTTTTTTTCCTCTTTTCTTTGTGTTTTTTCCCATTTCTTTTCCTTTCTTTGTTTCTGTTTTCCTCTTCTCCTTTGTTTTGCTTTTCCATTTTTCTTTCCCTTTTCAGATTTAAGTTTTTATTTGCCATTGAAGGCTTTACAGATTTACACAGGTAGGAGCAACCGTCCCAGAAAAGTCATAGGATTGGAAATTGCACATCGTTAAAATGACATACTTGTTCTTTTCTGACACTTGTGAGGTAAGTGACAGGTGCCTTGCTTTTGTGAGTGGAGCAACTTTCATCCAATTGCTGTGTTCTGATAGAACAAGTAATAACAGAGAACTGACAAAGTAAGACAAATCACCCTTTGGCTCTTTTTTCCAAGATCACTCCATTGTACTGAAAATCCTGCTTGCCACTCACTGTAAGCGAGATAAGTGATCCGATTTGGGGAATTTATTTATTATTATTTGGTGACAGTCAGGGTCCCCCATGTGTCCTAGCTCAAAATTCCATGTGTCCCCAAGGACAAGGTGCGTACCCTGCTTGAAGACAGGTGGCACAACGCCAGCTCTGAGCAGTCCGATTTACTTAACCGACTCCAGTGACTTTCTTCTCTTTCGTGAATGGATACATCTTATGTAAATACGGGCTATAAAGGTTGCAAGGCCCCACAGAAATGGTTTGCTTCAGTTACTGCAGAATCATCCGTTACACATATTTGCACAGTCACAATGGTGCCAGTTATCCCAGCTGCGAGACAACGAGTAATTCTTGCTAAGTCCAGCTCAGCAGCAATCCATTTTGCCAGGGAATCCTTACACACGCAGGATATCTCCCATGCACCTTCCTATGTACTGTTCTTATTTTTTGCATACAGTAATTCTTCTGCATTTTGATTTTCTTCACTTTTGGTTCAAAAGACAGTAAAAATACTGAGATACTTTTTACATGAGGGAAACAGTATTTTACCTCAAAGCACTTCAGCTTTCAGTCTTACATTTCCTCATTTTTGTAACTCTTACAAGATTACAAATGATATTTAGAAATGTGAGAGGACAATCAGAAACACCATTTTAAAAAAACACCTAATCAATTGTTTATAATTTAATAGCAACTGCTATAAAGGGCTCTCAATTATTATTTATGTTACGTTGGTGCCTATGCACTCCAACCACGAAGCATATGAGGACGAAATGACTTGCCCAGATTTGCACTGCAGCCAAAGCCAAACCAGCAACCGAACCTACGGCTCCGTCCCAGACTCGGAGCCGAACCTCTGGACTGCACAGCTCCCCTTCCAGCCGAGAAGCACATTTCCATGGGTCTTTGTAGCCAGCTGCGTGAAACCAGCCACACTCTGGTTAATGAACATGAACTCAGAGCAGACTGCTGATGCCTAATAAACTGTTTCATTTAGAATACTTAACTGCCTGTAGAAAGTGGCTTAATCACCTAAGAACCAGATTTCCAAAGTTATTTAAGCATCTAAATGCACAAAAGACCATTGACCGGGATTTTCAGAAGCACCTCCCTGTTTCACTCCTCGGGGGTATTCATTCAGCAGGTTTGGGCAGCTCAGTGCTTTTCACAGACTGACTCTGCGGAGTTTTTACTGGGAAGAGAGCCAAAAGGAGGCCTCCATATCTCAAGTATGGTTTACACCTAGTGCCAAGGAGCAGGGGAGCTTCTGCATATTCCCCCTTCTCCTTTACTGTGTGTCTGCCCTAAGAACTATCTTCAACTCTGCTAGAATTGTCAAGATCCCTCTTTTGACCAGGTTATGCTGTCTACAGTTCGCTATGTGTGGGGTTTTCTAATCTGCTTTGAAATTCTTGACACCCGTTTTCTAGCCTGCCATTTCTCACAGAACAGCGCTGACTTGGTGGATAGAGCAAACAGGCTGCTCTGCTCCTATCTCCTTCACAGTCCTGGTTTGGTTTTTTGTGGCCCGATAAATACTACCTGCGGGATGCGACACCCACCCATCGTTGCTTCCTGCTGCCAGCTCCTGAGCTGAAGGCAGGCAGATCCTGCAGGGAGTGTTTAGGGATGCACAGGCTCCGCACTCATCGAAATGTGACTGCCTGTGGTGATGATGCTCACACAGGTACGTCAAAGGCTCACAAGGACTCACCCTCTTGTTCCCACTTTTACAAAAAAAGGTGTATCATCCCACTGTGGTCTATGCTGTGACACTACAGTGTCTGTGTTTAGCCTGTATCCAGGGCTAAACTACAGCAATTGTTCTATCACCCGATGACCCCTCCCCAGCAGAGAAGGGGGGGTGGGGAAAAGGAGAGGAGACCCTCAGGTTGAAATGAGAAAGGATTTAATGAAACAGCCAAACTAATACTGATGCCAATATAAAGTATACAAAGTTATACTCACCCCAGCAAGTGTACAGTAGGCACAATAAATGGGAAAGCATCCTCAGAAGCAGAACAGTAAGTGAGCATCTCCAGGGGTGGGGAGTAGCAGGATGAAGAAAAGCCCAAGTGCCAAATTCCCCCCTTTATCCCGAGTGTGATGTTTCTGGGCTGGGACACACCTGTGGCCAACTCAGGTCAGCTGCCCTGAGTGACTCCAAAGCTCTAATGGCCTGCAGACCATGGCTGGCCAAGGAACCTATCCCAGCAAAGTCAGGACATATGGCTTCTTCCTGCTTAAGTATTACTTTTGTTCTGATGCAAGAGTGATGTGAACTGCTCTTTACTATCCTTGCTGCCTTTAGTCACTGTTTGGGAATCAGTCTTTTAGTGGCCCAATACAAGTGGTCCAATGATACCACCAAAAATCTGTAACCTGGGTTACCATTAAAAATATCAATAAAAGTGTACAACCTTCTCAACACACAAGACTTTCCTTACCTCTGCTGGTGTCAGTAAGTCTGCTGGTACAAATGAAGTGTGTGTAGCTCTGCATCTCTACTGGGTGCTATGGGCTTAGTCTGCTGAGCACATCCTGGAGCTGGGAGGTTGTAAAAATACGATACAGGTGGTAGAGCGCTCCAGGATGAAAGGTACCTTAAAGACAAAATATTTTGTTTTATTGGATAGTCCTCCAGCTGTATTAATAAAATATCAGTTAGCAGTGTTTATAAATCTAAGATTTATCATGGTAAAATGGATTCCAAACTTGGACTTATTGTACAAGAAAATGAAGATAAATCAGTCATGCTGTCAATCCAAATTCATTTCCTAGCACTTCTTCTTCTGAGGCAGACAGCCCCCTGGAAATACACATTTCTTAACCAGAAGCATCCTTCAAACTTAGCCCTGATGTCAATTTGAGGCTCAGCTTCACCAGCTAGGTTTTTGATGCTGTGTGAAACTCTGGTATTTCTGGCCCAATTGAAAGGGAATCCCTGGCCCTTTTCAAGAGAAAGAAGCCTGACCAACAGTGTTCTCTCATTCAAAGAAACACATTAAAAGCTCTAAGCATAGACTGCCACTGTACAGTTGGCTTCCCCACTCTTCTGCTGTACAACAACCTTTTAGCTCAGTACTTTGAAGAAGAAATATATATTGAGATGTACATATTCCACTGCAAACCCTTCTTTGTGAAACCACAAAGTTTTTTGCATTTAACTGCCAAAACCCAGGAAAAAGTTTCTTGGTTCAAGGAAGTCCAGACTTTACAGTACAAGCATGCACAGATATGGGTCACAAACAACTTTGACTTAGTCTTTCATTGACTTTTTGGAATAATTGCAGTTCTAGATGAAATACAGCGATTTTTAAAGATGTGCTTTTTATTTTAGGTGTAACTACAGGGACTATCTTGAGGTGGGATGTCAGTTGCCATTAAAATGCTAAAGCAACCCAGAGGGGGAAAAAAAGCCACATTTGAAAATACTATTCTTTATTTTAAATCTGCCCAGTTCTCAAACCAACAACTTTGCCTACATTCTTTTAGAAATGTTAAATTAAAAAGACTAGAGACAGTGACGGTAATTGCTGGAACTAACACAAACGAAATTGTTTAGTCTTGAGCCTGACAAGGATGTCCGTCAGTTTTCAGTAAATAAACACGGTGGGTATTATTTCTAGACAGGATGTGTCAAGTTTTATGTGCGCGGGTGTCTGCGAAGGCTCATTCCTCGAATTGGCAAAGGTGTAAAAGGTTTTAATGATCTCCTAAATCTCCTTCTTGGACTGTCATGGAGGGATGTTTTCCAAGGTCAGTCACCCAAATAAGCAGGTTCACTCGTCTTGTAACTATCATAGATCAGACTGAGTGATACTAGCTGGTGGACCCTGGAGAAGGGGGAGCTCATCGCACTTTCTTGTCAGGGCAGCACAGGTCATCTGTGTTCATTCATGGACACATAGACTCTGGCTTTCCTGAGCCTCTGCATCTTTCACCATGGTCCTGTTTGCCCATTGTATTTGCTGTCTGGACAGGATGTTCTATCAGAGGAAGTGCTCCTTGTGGAAAAGGCATCGATTAGTTGTCCAGCTGACCCTCATTGCTACTAACAACTGCACAGACACGAGATAGATTTATTTATATACAAGCTTACATTTGTTTTATTGCTTTGCCATATGAGTGAAATAGTAAGGCTTAACAGTTGCTGACTAAAGCAGGCAATAGTGCAAATTTCCATTTCCACAATACATCCTCAGCTATTTTATATATATAAGAGAGTCTTGAATGGAAGAAACTTGGGCATGGCTGGTCAACAAGGTTAATTAATTGCTGTGTTGGCAGTCAGCTTTGTTTGAGAAGGCCAGGATGCTGTAATCATCTGAGACTTTCAAGGATTTGTGGAGGAAATGGGTCACTGAAAAAAATACAGGGTTTTAAATAAAGCATTTGATAGATAAAAGAGGAAGGAGAATCTCCTTAGCAATCTGGTGTAAATACCAGTAATCGGGAATATGATACATTAAAACACGTACATGTTTTGGGTTCATTTCCTCAGAATAATTTATTCCAATGCATAGGAAAGCAAACATTGGAATACCACAGGCAATTTTTAAAAGAACTCTTGGTTCCTGGGCAGAGTTCTGGCAGGCAAGGGGAAGCTCTGCTTGATCGCATAGCGTGTGTTATGAACTGCATTTGATTTTATGGCTTTCCAAAATGTTGTCCCAGAAGGAGGTTGTTGGGTTTTTTTCTGGGTTTTTTCCCACTCCCTTCTTTTTGCAAGGACTCTCGGCCATCTTAGAGAGTGTTTTTCCTCACCCAGGTGAACCAGGCCAGGGAGGTATCTGCCAAGAGAGTAAGCAGCTCCCAAAGGCAGCAACTAGAGTGCAGAGCTCACTAGTCCAGTTTGAAATAGTTGGGCTTTTGCTCACCTCTGTCTCTGGGCTTCTCATTTCTCCCCCTCTATTCAAAATTCTCTTCCATCCTCCTTTGTTTCTGTATTAGTGCAGCAGCTGAATTTGCCACTTTATTGTGGCAATGGAAAATGGCTTCTTCTAAGATGGCAGCTCCATGGATGTCTCTCAAGCATTTGAGAAAAAGAGCAAGTGAAAACTTCATACACAGGCAACGCCACATGAAACCCCATGCCTACTGCAACCGCTCGGAGAAGAAAGATCCTTTGTGACATAACGGAGATCTGTAACACCAAAGCAGGATCTTCCACCTAAGTGAGTCTCTGTGAAGGGGTGTCGTTAACTCGTCCCTACAAAATTCACCCCTGCCTTTAACATTGTAGAAAGAGAGATTTCACCTGCTAAAGCAAGTTCAGTTGCAGCATCAGCTTAAATGGAAACTGCTGAAATGCTCAGCGGTGTATGGAGGAACACCTCCCTAGTTGTCTCAAAGTCATCTGTCGTTACCACATCTGAGGAGCGCCAGTGGATTCTCATCCTCACAACACCTCCCTCACATCGGGATGTTCCCATTTTATAGACAGGACACTGAGGTGGTGTGTAAAGCCCTGCATGTAAATGTCCTGTCACCGCCGTGCCTGTGGTCACACAGCAGTGAACACAGACCTCTTGGTCCAACTTGAAGCTGCATATGGATCCGAATTTCCCCACTGCTGTAATATGAGTGTAGTAAGGCAACCTCAAGCACCATTTGTAGTATGTGCGGAAAAACCAGGCCTGTACTACCACAAATAAGAGTGATTTTACTTTCAAAAGGACTGCCAAATGGAAATCTTTTAGAGAGTAACTCTTTGATATGGCTTCTGTTACTCAGGTTTTGTTTGCTTGCTTTAAGCAGTATATTTAAGAGCTTATGAAAATAACAACGTGGATGAAAGTAGGAAAATAAAATGCAATTATTTGTTGTTTGGTTTAGTCCTCATGTTTCAGCTGAAATGTTATCAATGCCTAGGCTCATTAGAGAACCCCAAATGGAACAGTCACTGAGAGCTCTGTGTTGGCTTCAGGGCTGTACTTACTAAAGGCAGCGACATGAGTGCAGTTCTGTATATAATCAGAATAGATGGCAATTCCTGCAGCATGGTGTGTCTACTGGGTATTTATAACGCCTTGATGCTGGTGTCCTGAGCCAATTTCTGACAAGCTCTGGTGTTTACTTGGTTCTGCTGCTTATGAAAGTTACATGGTTTTAAAAATTGGAACCAAAGGGACTTTCCTCCCACACAGCTACACATGCAAAAACCAACAGAAATAAAAGGCTGCCAGAAAGGGTGGAATGAAGCTGTTCTTTGCCACAAAATGTCAGCTTCATCAGCGCAAGCTGTCACATCACTTTAGTTTTATGGTGTGGGTGTGGTGTTTGCCATTTTGCCATTGTTTCATTGCAAAGCCTTTTCCCTCAAGCCCTGTTTGCACCATCTATGGTTTCTGCACATTCTGGACTATTCAGTGGAAGAGTTTGTATTTTTACCAAGATTTAATTGAAAGTAAGTAATTCTGTTTGTTTTGCATTGTTATAACCCAAACACTTTGGGATATATGTAACCATATGAATTGCTTAAACGCAATACACTTTGCTTCCAAAATATTTATAATGCCTTCAGAAATTAGGTCACTCTAATGGTTTTTATTTTTACTTAAAGCACATCTGGCTCAGCTTTTAAAGAGTAGCGGTTTTCAGGTAACTGGACAGACAATGAAACAAGTCTTAATTTTAAGAGAGCACTTTGTACTCTGAAGGATGAGTTGGTTGGAGGACAAACAAACTGACTAGGCATTTGTCTCTATGGCTCATTTATAGTGCAGAATCTAAAGAAGAAAGATTTATAAACCTGGATTATTTTATTTATTATTAGACTCTTACCAGATTTACATATGGACACCATTGTATGACCTCACTGATTACAAAACCCTATACCTCATAATAATATAAAATCCCATTGTCAGAATGGGATGGATCCCCTTGCTGTTAAAAGTCACTTTTAAAAATTCCAACTGGTGCTGGTGGCTTGTGTTTAGATTTCCAAACCCACTTCAGAGTCACCTGAAAGAGCTCAGTCAAGCTATTGAAAATGACACCATTTAGAGAAATAGTCCAAGATCTCCCACACAAAATGTCATGGCTAAGGAATGAAAGTTGAATAAACAGAGCTCAGTTAGGGAGGTTTCTCTTGGGACTGGGAACTTGGGCATTCAATAAAGCCAGTCATGAAAAGAAGAGAAAAGGGGAAGGAGGAGAGGAGAGGAGAGGAGAGGAGAGGAGAGGAGAGGAGAGGAGAGGAGAGGAGAGGAGAGGAGAGGAGAGGAGAGGGAGAGGAGGAGAAGAAGAAAAGAAAGAAAGATCAGTGGATCCTGCTTCAGCCAGGTGTACAGACTGTACAAACCTGCAGTCTCTGTCTTCTGGATACCCGTGGTTTTGGCCTCTGTGTGTACGGGCACAGGGAGGCAAATGCAGGACGCTAGTCTTTCTCTTCTGCGTCTGTCAGTCTTGTGCACTACTCCTTTCTCAGTTGTCTTCTCTTGATATTAAATTCTTTACATTACTTAAAAAGTACACAAATAAGACAGTTTCCTAACAGTCTTCTCTGCACTTATTTCGAAAAGTAAGAAAACAGATCTGCCAGCCAGAGCCTGCCAAGCTCAAGTTTGGTTCTGGAACTATTTATTGAGTAGACAATGCTCTAAAAATACAACTTTTCACAGCAAGAAATATAAGACATACACACTTTGTTCCATCTGCATTTCTCCTCAAACACAACCATAACTGCACACAGGCTGCTCTCTGAAGGCTCCATCACAATGAGTGGAGTTCGGAAGCTCCCTCAAAATCCTGATGTAATACCAGCAGCCTGTGTGTGCTCATATGTGCACACACATGTGTAAGACATGAAAGTACCTCAACTTCTGTTGACCGCTTACACTTGCTTCATTATAGACCTTTGCATTTCTGTCTAGTTGCATTTTCTACACTTGATTTGTACCTGCCCTATGCTCAAGTAAATGGGGTAGACAAAGGCACAGTGCAGTGGTGAATGATGCCCAGAGTAGTGAGAAATAACACAGGTACATATTTAGGGCTTGTGTCCCATGTTATCTTAGGTAGTTTCCCAAAAATAGCTCATGGAATTATGGGCCATTACAAGATACTGGAAAAAAATTACATAGCTGCTTGTGATGCCAGCAAAACTGAAAGCATGTCATCAGTCTATACTCAGTAGATATTTATAAAATCTGGGAATTTCCACTGTCCTTATTTCATAACATATTTTTCTTTCTGAGCATCTTATGACCAAATATTAAACAACACAACCTGCTGAAGTGTATTTAGCAAAAGAAAATTTGATCACAGCCTACCGCTGCTCAAAGGTGATTGCAAATGTGGTGTGTGACATGGCAATGTGTGGGACGTACCTAAAACACCCTGCTGTGGGCTGTACTCCCTGTTTGTGGATGTGCAGGTCCTTTTCATCCCTCTTTCTGGTTGCAGCCTGCTGGTAGGCTGAAGCAATTATGAGTGTAGAAATTTGCAGGGGGAAAAAAATTACTCTAATGAACGGTCAGTTGAAATTTCCGCCAATCATTGGTCAGTATATTTAGAGAATTACTACAGTAATTATATTTTATGAGCATGAGTCATTTTTCTGTTTTTAAAAAAGTGTTTCACTTTACCCATCTCTTTTAGTACATTTCCATTTGGTGTGGTTTGGCTGCACAGGGAAATGTGGCAGCTGGTTACTTGAAAATATTCAACAAAGTGCCAGATTGCTCAGCTCTGGCATACCTGTGGACCACATATAGGGACATAATTGCAAACATCTGTCCACCCACCCATGTAACAGCTAAGAGGAGCCATTTAAGAAAAAAGAAGGCTAAAATAGTCAACTTTGAGGGTGAGGAACTGCAGAACTACCTATTTGTATGTTTATTTATTCTTAATATATTACCAACTTCAGGATAAATTCCTCTGCCGTTTTCACAGAAGGACAGTGACAATGAGATATATTGCAGTACCACAATATATACTCTGCAAACCAAGCAATGATAGCTTATAACAAACGCATAAAAAAATCAAGAGACTTCTTATCAGTTAAAGAAGGAATTTCTATGACATGTGTGAAACAATGAAGAGGAAAGGGAAAAAAGCCTTAGGGATGCATTGTGAAATGCACTTTGGAGCTAGCTGTGTGAAGAATAATTCAACTTAGATTTCTGTGAACGAATTAAATCTGTTTAGTGTCAAAACTGAGACTAGAGATTCAAACTGACCTTCTCACGTGCAGAGCAACGGTTCTTGCTAGTTGTGGTTTGACCTGGACCTCTACCCAAGCTCACCCTGACCCAAGCATCCTAAATTCAGTGGTTGCCATCAAATTCAACAATGACTAGGGTCACGTCAGTGTATTTTCTACCCTCCAAAACTGGTTATATTTATGATCTATATTTAGATCCTCTCCTGGAAATGAGCTTTTCACAGTAGCTTGAATGATCAGAATTAAAGTCCTTTGCTAAAATTCTTCAAGCTTTGGGATGCTCAGAATCTAGGCCCACAGTGAAATTTTCTATTTTACGTTATACTGTCCACCGTGCCCCGCGGCCAGGGACTCCTACCCCTGCCTAGGAGGCAGTGGAGTGGAACACTCCAGAAAGGACAGTCAAACCCCTTCATACCAAGACTTCATCCATATGCAAATATTTTAAAGCTGAAAGAGAGTGCTCAGTTTACTACATGTGCAACCGATCCACAATGAATTGCTAAACTAAATACTAAGTTTTTCCTGCCCACTTATTTTCTCCTTCACTTGTTGTTAGACTCCAGGTTCTAGGGGCAAGGGACATCTGTCTGAAGAAATTTACCCCAGGCAGAAAAGAGGTTGAGCACATGGCTTTCCCTGCTACCTCTCAAGACTCTGTGAAAAAACATGCAGGTGAAAAAGGATCCGTCAGTGCAGTGTTACAAGAAGCAGAACATGCATTCACAGCCTGAACAAAAGTACAACTGAGGATGTGGTGTAGGACAGTATTTGCTTGGACTGATAGTTTCTGGCTGGTCAAGGTCTGAATTCTTTGAATGGACTTCATTTGCCATTTGGATGTACCTCATGGTGATTTACGAATGATATGATGCTGTGATACCGTTACTCACTGTACAGCTCCACAGGCACATTATGTATAAAATCTGCACCATGTTAAAAGGTGAGCTGAAAATCAGCTCCAAGCATTTATTTTGTGGCACAAATTCTAACTTTTTTCCAAAGCCAAAATGCTGTCTCCCATCATAAATGCTACACATAAATACTGTATAATAGGAACAAGGTGTCAGCTGGAGGATTGTAGCCTCTGCTTAGTTCTTTGTCTTTTTTTCCCATTTCTTGACATATAGCACCATAGTTGTGCTACTATTAGCCTGACTGAAACATTTTTTTCCAAACAGATGCAGTGAGACCTAGATCTATATCACAGAGAGGCATAAAATCTGAGGAAGGGCATGAAAGCCAGGCACAGATTGTTACTGATCTGGTGATTGCTGATTTATTTGTAGAATTGAGCTTCCATGATTATCATTTATGTTTGTAAAGGATGGCAGGACAATCTTCACCATCTCACTCATGGATAAGTATTGCTGGAACAAGTCCTGGAAAACAATAATTACACAATAATAGATACTTATACTCACTCAAGAATTGTGTCCTGAGTACAGACTGGAGATGGATTTTTTTTTTTCCCACTTTGCATGGTTTAGTTATCTCAGATGCATCCTAAGGTAATGATCACGTCCTGCTTGGGGATCCTAGTCATTCTGCATTTAACTGGTATGTCCAGGTATGCCTCCCTCTCCTCCATTATTTCCAGATGTATTTCTCCAACTAAAATTACCATTATTCACCCCGAATATATGGATTTTGCACTTTCTGCTATTCATTTCCATTACTTCCATCCTCAAGGTGATACAGTTCTCTTTGCTTGGTATTTTAGACCTCCTCTGAATGGACAGTGCCTGCCAGCTTTGTGTCATCAATGCATTTCATAAGCCTACTCCTACTTTTTGATCCAAAACCAGTCCTAGATGAATTCCATTAGTAGCCTATCTCCAGCCCAATACTTCCCATCTTGACACAGTCTGCTGTCATCTCTGCTGTAACCAGTTTTCTTGCCATTTTACAGCTTCTCTACTAATCCCCCTTTTCCTTACCTAAGCAGACACTTCCTCAGATGGCATCAAAACAACTGTTTTACTGAAATCCAGAACACTGTATTTCCTTTGTCTAGAGAGAACAGTCATACTGAAGAACACTATGATGTTAGTCTGGCATGACCAGGCTCTGACCAAATGAGACTTAAAATGGCATTTTCCGTTTTCCTGCTTATCTTTATTCTTTCCTACTAAATCTCTTCTGGACTTACATGTTGTTGCAAAATAAATGACTCCAAGATAACCAGACCACCTCCTCCTCTTCTTAGCCCATTTTGAAATATGGGTATGATGTTTTCAGTTCTTCAGTTGCCTCCTCTGTCTCAAGTGTCCAGGAGGAAGACTTGAGTTGGTCATTTCATGTGCTGCTTCCCCAAAATCTTTGGAGATTAACCTGTCCACCCCCCAGACAAGTCTGATGTGGCAGTTTGAGTTCTGTTTCTATCACCATAAGACTAATTCCCACCGATGATACTGTGTCTCCCTCTGTTGTCAGTGACATTGTGCATAAAGGGAAACAGAAGGCATGGTGCATCAGTTTTAGGAAAAATCATTATTAACCTCCACCTTGGCCTAGTGCATGGCTGTTCCCTTGCTTCTTTTGTGCTCAATGCCTTGTTGCATAGCTGAAAAACTTTTTGGTATTTATTTCCTCCCCAAGATCTAGTAGCTTGACTTTTGGCAGCTCACATTTTATTTCTGCACTTTGACCTCTTAAGATGCTTCTTTCTCCTGCACTTTGACCTCCTAAGATGCTGCTTTCTCAGCTGATTAGTCTTTCTTCTCATTCTTTTTAGGCTCTCTGTTATTATCTGTGTGATTTTTAAGGTGGATTTTTATTCAGTTCCTTCCTACAAGGTCCCTTCCTGCTTTTACCCTTACTTAGGAAACAAGTTTCAGATATATTTTGGACCTCTGACTGAAAGAAATCTCAATTTCAAGTAGCTGTTGCTTTACAGCCTATATCAAGATGTGAGCAACTCCTTCCTGAGGTGATTAATCTTCATATTTTTCATGAATCCATCATTATTACTCACAGTCTTATTTTATTCCTGACTTTTCCTGATCAGTGCAGTGCTTGAAATACCTTTGGTCCAGTCAAGACTCTGTTCTGTGCCTGTACAGAATGGAGGATTCCACAGACATTGAACAATGCCACCGGTCATAAAAGTCATAATAATAATCTTATAAAAACATATTATATTTTTTGTCAAGATATACATATTCACATAGAGAGACAGAATGCATGTTAATGCAAGACTAAAAGTGATCTATCAAGCTTAATTGCTTAAATCTCATTAACAGTACCAAAGGAGTGGATCTTAGCTCACCATTGTCCCAGTGAAAACTGGAAAGGAAATTAATCCCCCTCTCTGACAGCTCACAGAGGAAAAGCATTTTTACTTAGCATTACTGAGTTGCCAGGTGGGACTGAAAACAGGCCTTGAGCAGACCACTGGGTAAAAAAAAAGTACCATTTTTACATAGCTACACATAAGAGAAGACTATACCTAAAGAATACTTAATATTTATACATACTTAGACCTCTGATAACATTACCCAAAACCCATTTTCAATGTTTAGCTTCTACTTTGCCAAACAGCGAAAATGTGATTGAAATAGTTATTTCTTCTGCTTCATTTGCTGCTACTCAGAGGTTGAAATAAAGGTATTGGACAGCACCAAGAATAGAAGTGCCTGGGTAGACAACCAGGGTGTCCCTTATGAGAGATAACTAATGATAGTAGTAAGAAGAGTTAAAGTTCTTCTTTGCTGTTAATGTCTGGACCTAATCCAAATTAGAGCAATGGAGAAGGTCTGAGCTGTTCTCCATCTGAAGAAAATTAGCACACAGAATACCAAAGGCCTAATGAGCATGTGCTATTTTAAGTAGAAATGTCTGAGGTGAAACACTCAGCCTTGTCTTAAGGGGCTAAAAGCTGCCTGGCCCGCAGCTGGTGGGAGTGAGGGATGGGGAGACAACCTCTAGCACAGCTGATGTCAAGAAGGGGCAGAACTGTATTTCTGATGCGCGTAAGAGTGCATGGGCTACACCCCTCGAGCTGTACAGCAGAGGAAGGAGGAATATAGCGTTGCTTCCTCCCAGGCATACTGTCCAGCTGGGCTGACGGAGTCTTTTCCAAGGAACATTCCCAAGGGAGTGCCAGGAGACATCCTGCCTCTCCGAGGCATCACAGCTGAAGCACTTCACATGCACAGCATGAAACACGAGGTTCAGGGCAAGACTGTACACAAAATGAGATGTCTAATCCCAGAAGAACACCCTCAACTAACCTGTGCATTTGCCTGAATCATTGCTTCTCATTACATATCACCTCTTTGGGAAGACCACTATGAGTCACTAGATAGGAGTTCCAGACTCCTATCAATAACTTCATTCTAGCACCATGTCATCATGACCATGTTATTTCACACAATTCCCCCTTACTTAGGCAAAGCATTATCTTATCTAAGAGGAAGCAAAGCAGTCACTACTAAAAATGTATACTTACTTCAGGACAATTCTTTTACAGGCAATTTTAAAAAGCACAAATAGAGGTCAATCTCTTAAACCTCCAGCAAACTGATGATTCCCTACCCCTACTGCTTTTTTTTTCTTTTTCTTCTCTGAACGTGGAAAGAAACAGCACAGACAATACAGTAATTTTTTCCCTATCATACATTTTTATTTGCACCCACAATATGCAAAAAAAAATTAAAAAAAAAATATTCTTGCAGTTCTGACTCTGGCAGCTCCATAAACTTCAGAGGCTGCCCTGGATCACTCTATGAAGAGGTGTGTGTGGAGGGGTTCATCTCCTTTCTCCTCTCTCTGTTGACTACAGAGGGAGCCAAAGGAGATAGATGCCAAAATTAGGAGATTAAAACTGCTTATACACGTGCCCTCCAGCCACTGAAGTTAATAGGAGACGTCCGAGTGCCTCCCTGGTTAGAGAGAAATTATGTCTGCTTCTAATCGAAGTGTGCCAAGTCAGACCTATGGCAAGAAGGGGTTAATGTTGGTTCTGCTCCCAGGCAACCTCCTACAAAAATGCAAACCAGCTACTTCGCCTGGATCCTGGGATAATGTTTTGGACAAGTTAGGAAGTTAGTTTTTTGGTAAAGGAAAACATCAGGTTCTGCACAGTTTGAAGCTATCTGCATTTATCCAGCCAGCCTGTGTGTTACATGTGTGTTTTCTGGCTGTGGAAAGCCAGTGCTGAGCTGCCACCCAGTACCAACGGGACACCCAGAGACAGGGGCCTCCTGTGTCCAATGTGAGTGAAGCAGAACAGGTGCCCTTTCCAAGCTGCTGGAGACCAATTTTTATAGTGATGTATTCTCTCTCAAATGATATCTAAAAGCAGGGCAAAGAAGGCTGACTGCTATTCATCTATCTGTATTTCTGATTTTATTCCTCTAAGCTTTTGACCACTTTGAAGGCTGCTGCCTTCAAAACAATGCCAAGCATAGTTCCTTTACATTTTAGGAAACATGCTGGAAGAGAGCAATGGCTGCTCGATATTTTTGTCAAAGATCATCCTATACCCATGCTGGGAACCGAAGCACAGTTGTTTTCATTCAGAACTTGACACTGGCTAAACGGGGGCATCTGCAGATTCACCATACATAGTAAACCTTCAGCCTTCTCCCAAGTGCCTCTGAAGCTCATTCAGCTCTCATTTTTTTCTGACCTAAAGGGTGGAATACATTTTGCCTCTCATCTGGCTTTAATTTCAGGAAACATTATTAGAATCTCCAGCATTGTAGTGGAGAATTGGCAAGAAACATTGCTGTCACAGCCAGGGACACTACTCTCCCGGAGATGGGTTTGCCACAGCACAGGCATAGTGTGCAGCTGATGCGAAACACTATTTGAAATATGGAAACATCCAGCATTTTTTCACTGTGGCCAAGATAAGCTTTTGTTCCTGCCACTTAGATGGGACACACCCCGTGGAACTGATATGAGGGTTTCACTCAAGTCGTGGAGCGAGTCGGCCAAGGCTAAATCCTGATCTGGGATGTACTGCTGTAACTCTATTGAGACAACATGGCTGAACAGGTGTAAGTCAGAGAAGAACTGAAAACTAACCTTAAGCTGGCATTTCAAATCCAAGCCTTTATTTTATCCTGTGTTTTCTTTTAGCGGTCCCATTTTGACAGATGCCGAGCATCTGGGGTTCTTCTCAGGTTCAGCCACTGTGCACGAAGCTTATCAGGGGAACTGTAGTTAGGACCTCACGAACTCCTGGGCCCTAAGGCTGACTGAAAAAATCCTCAGGGACAACTTTGTAAATGCTTGGTATTCAGCTCAGGTGCCAGAGACTTACAAAGTGCTCATTATAAATCTTGTGGAAAATATGACAGCGAAGGGAAATATCTGAACTGGAACAGATCTCTTCTACAAGTTGGATTTGCAGTGTGCCATGAACTGCTCTATTTTCAAATTCTTATTTTAAGATACTGGATTTTTATCAGTCAGTTCATAGCTAATTAACAGGTTTCTAAAAAAAAAAAACCAACCATAACCTACCCTCCATCTAACTAATCATCTGAGAAAGGAACAGAATCAAATTATTTTCTTTCATATGATATGTCAAGTGGATGGTATCCTGCAAGCCAAAGATATAAACACTAACTCACCCACATAATTTTGTTACTGACTAAAATAAAACCTTATAATGCTTCTGTATCAGTGCCTGAAAAATTAGTTCACTTGATTCTAGCAACATAAAGTGTCCCTAATGCTTCTGTTCATATAAAGTCCAATATAATTGGACATATAAAGTCCAATGAAAATGGCGATAGTGATTTTTGAAGGAATAGATGGAAAGCGGTTCCCTTGGAAGAGAAGTTGCCTCAGTTGTTTGCCATTACTGCCATCCAGATAACTCAGAAAATGTTCGAAATGCACAGTTGACAATAAGCTAAATTTTATAGGTCTTTGTCAGTAGGCAGTCAAGTAAATGAAAAGACTCAAATTCAGTGGGTTTTGGAGCTGCCTCTGTGCTTCACACCTAATGTTACAGCTACATGCTCAAACACTGGCTGTCACTCAAAAACTCAGAAATGGTGCTACCTAGTTTTAGGAGTGACTGTACAGTCAAGGTAATGTCTATCCAGAAGACAATCGTTCCCACCTCTTTAAAACAACAACATTGCTTTGTTATAATTACATACTTTTATAAGAATAGCAGCAGAAATATATGAATTCTGGCTGCAGTACCGTTTTACAAAACTACTGGTTTTTAGCATAGTTTGATTTTTCCAGGAAACGGAGCAAAATATAAATTACTTGCAAAACCTGCTATCCCAACCAGCACATTTGAAAATAAAATATCATGACTTATAGAATAATAACTTGTCATCCAGGAACCTTGAAATATTTTACAAACAAGAATGAACTTGAAGTATCCCCTTCTATTACCTCCACTCCACGGAGTGAAAGCACCATGTCTACTCACAACTTTGTATATTGAGGTCGTTAAATGCCTGTGGGCTTTTTTGGAGAATAATTTTAGTTGCAGCATGTTGATTTGCCTGCTGTCTGCAGTTAAGGAAATGCTAGTGGGATCTGCACCCAGTACTTCACACTGGCTCTGATGATATTTCTGAGCATCTGTTTTGCCTACTTGTTCCCTGACAGCCACACGAGATATGTGATGTTTAAGTACGCATGAGAAAAAAATCAGACTTAGAGTTTCAAAATGCAAATGAGATGCCCAAGAATTCAGGAGAATTTACAGGCAATAAAATCAAACAAACCCAGACATTTTCAGAGCCACAGAGAATACAAGATGTGCTATTGACAGGAAACAACTAGATAGGATTTTCATTCATGATAAAATATTCAGTAATATAATTGCAGCCAAAAGAAACCTATATCTTTTTTCATTGTAATTATCTTAAATAAAATACATTACTTTTTTTTCTCACTTGGTCTTTGGCACCAAGATAGAATTGTACTTGAAATGAAGCAGTAAAACACAATTAGCCATTTTATGTAGCAATGCTAGTTTCAAAGGCATTCAGCTCTAATAAAAAATGTGGAGTTCTTGAATTGACAATAAATCTCAGATTAAGATGCCTACCAGAAACAAATACCAGCTCTGTATTTTTACAAGGAACACTTGATATCATAGCCCCTCTGCTTGTTCTTTTTTTTCTCTTCCTTACTCCTTACTCCACCAAAAGAGTTGATTTATGCCACTATGGTCAAAATTTCATTCCCTGCTATTTAAGCCAGTGGAAATAAAACCTGTCTTGAGTAATCGGGAATATGTGAAAAACTGAAGTTTGCTTTTTGATCTTTTACTTCAGAATATTGAACAGAAACTTCTTTTCTCTCAGAAGCAACTACTTTGATTATTTTTTTAATTTTTTTTTCAGTAACAAGGAATGGAAGATTAAAGAAACGGGATAAGGTTTACAAACCTTTTTTTCCGCAGGCGTGCCCTATATGACAGACTGTGTCCCTGGAACACCTTGGCTCAAATGTAGTAACTGTGGGTGTGGTGATTATTTCCTGGCACAAGGAGGGATTTCAGGAAAGAACTGACTCTGCCTTCTCCACCCAGGCAGGTTCCTGACCTCTACTTACAAGTGACAAGAGCCCTCGTGTGCATAAATCCTGCAGGTTCCTTTGAGGAAAACCACTCACAGTGTTTGCATTGTGGGACTGCTCTCTTGAAAGTATAAATGTATGCATAGTGTGCCTGAGGGTACCCAGTTGTGAGTTATAGAGTGCCTTGTGAGCAGTCATGGCATTTGGTTTGAAGATACTCCCCCCACCTCCCTCCTCACTTCCCACTTCTTATTTTAAATTCAGCTTTTCAAAAGCTTGTTACCAAAAATATTCCGATAGATGTGTGGTGGTGCTGACTAGCAATAGCTTTGCAAAAGAGTGAAAGATCACTTTATAGACTTCAGCTTCTTCCTGGAATTGCTGCTTTTTTCCTTTCGCATTTTTTTCCCCCCCTCTCTTGGCAGATATATTTGAAACAGAAAAAAAGAGTGCATGAATTTATTGCTGTATGGGCAGCCACGGAGATCAAAGCACCTTCTGCACTGAACAGGTGTGGCATGGAAAGTGCCAATTCTTGCCCTTCTGTGTCTAAGCACTGACTGGGGTAATATATTGGTTGAGTGAGACCTTACACAGCCAAGCCTGGAGAGAGCCTGAACTAGACAAAATCACACTGAATGGGGAGAATGGACACAGGAGATGTCTGTGCAGATCAGGCTTAGACAAGTGGTCTGATAGAGTTTATAAGTGATAATAAACTAATTTTAACACCCTTCCATTCCACATATCTGGCTTCTCCTGGGAACTTTACAAGGCAACCATGGTGGTAGTAAGTAGATAAACATTGGGCTAGTGATCTGACCCTTACAATATGTCAGCAGTGGGTTGGACCAGGAACTCTTTTTGCCTCGTACACAAACTTTTTTTTTTTTTCTAGACTAGAACAAAAGCACACCAACTTTGGTCAATGCCAAAACCACTGTACCTGTTCAACAAATGACCCTTCCTCTTCTTTGTAGAGACAGACCCAATTATTCTGATTAATCTTGGCAAGGAAGCTGTGGTGGAGAAGAGGAGCCAAGGAGTAAGAGGAACATGAACTGGAAAAGGACAGACCATGTTTCAGGCGTATGAATGCCAATGCAAACCTGTCTAGGGGCTGCAGCTTCTGGTACCAGGTGACTCATGGTTACTTTCAGCTGTTACTGAGAGCTTTGAAGCCTTTAAGAGGAGCCTGATGATCAGAGGGCTGGAGCACCTCCCCTATGAGGACAGACTGAGAGAGTTGGGGTTGTTCAGTCTGGAAAAGAGACGGTTCCAGGGAGACCTTATTGTGGCCTTCCAGCATCTGAAGAGTGCCTACAAGAAAGATGGGAAGGGACTTTTTAGGCTGTGGGGCAGTGATAGGACTGGAGGGAATGGATTAAAACTAGAGATAGGTTGATTCAGGTTAGACAGTAGGAAGAATTTCTTCCCCATGAGGGTGGTGAG